>CAUYUD010016549.1:0-26611 GCA_963575295.1 Alouatta caraya
CTACAGGCACGTGCCACCATGCCCAGCTAATTTTTGTATTTTTAGTAGAGACGGGGTTTCACCATGTTGACCAGGATGGTCTCGATCTCTTGACCTCGTGATCCACCCGCCTCGGCCTCCCAAAGTGCTGGGATTACAGCACTTTCAGTTTTTTAAGATGTGAATATATGACCTACCACATTTCACCAAATCTGTGATGCTGTCAACGAAACAATGAAGCGTTCTTTGTACAACTAAGAACAAAAGGTTGTCATTAACCTGCAGAGTACCACTGATAAGATAAATCCTGATTTTAAAATGTGCAGCTTTAGAAACAGTAAAATATAATTTTAAAATAAAACTCTGAAAAATGTTTTGAAGGAATCTCTATTTCTGGATGCATAGGAAAAAAAGTCTGAAGGGATATACACCAAATAGTTGCCACAATAAGAAAGTTGAATACTGAGATTTTTATCTTCTTCTCTGTGTTTTCTAATTTTTCTACAGGAAAAAGCCTTGCTTTTATCATTAGAAAACAATGCTAGTAAATTCAGTGTGACTCTAAGTTTTACAGGGCAACTCCTCAATTACCTTGCTTGTGATGAGGGAGTTTTTAAGATGTTGACCTTACAGTTGGGAGCTGCAAGCTCCCCATCACCACACCTCCCTTTACAATCCCTTTGTAAATTCTTCTTCCTGTGACTTGAATATTCATTTCTGAGGGGTGTAGCCTCCAGGTCTTCTCCTCCTCCTCCTACTTCTCCTCCTTTTTTCTTCTCCTTCTTCTTCTTCCTTCTCCTCCTCTTCCTTTTCCTCCTCTTCCTCTTCCTCTTCTTCCTCTTCTTTTTTCTTTTTGAGGCAGAGTCTCCTCTGTCCCGCAGGTTGGAGTGCAGTGGCACAATCTTGGCTCACTGTAACCTCCAACCTCCCAGGTTTAAGCAATTCCTGTGCCTCAGCCTCCCAAGTAACTGGGATTACAGGAGCCCGCCACCATGCCTGGCTAATTTTTTCATTTTTAGCAGAGACTGGGTTTCACCATGCTGGCCAGGCTGGTCTTGAAGTCCTGACCTCAAGCGATCCACCTGCCTTAGCCTCCCAGAGTGCTGACATTACAGGCATGAGCCACCACACCCAGCTAATCTTCCCTTCTTTGTGTATTTTGACACAGAAGCTAACCAATATTATAGCTCAGGGTGTAGGTCCTGGTGCCAGACTCACTGGGCATTGCCACTTACTGTGCAGCAGTATGTGCAACAACTATTTGAGTAAATAGTTGTTCTCTCTATGCCTCAGTTTCCTCATCTGCAAAATGAGAATAATAAGTATACCTACACTATAGGGTGCCAGTAAGGATTAAAACTGGGAGGATGCAAAGAGGGTGGATGGTGCTGGTGGAATAAATGGCCCGCAAACTTTAGTGATTCTGATGCATCTTGGGTGATTGCATCCACACACATGGCTTTGGTTAGCATCTATGTATTCATGACTCCCAAATTCATTTTCCAGCCCAGATATGTGGACATTCACTTAGGTAAATTTAATCCGTCTAAAAGAGAACTCATCATCCTTCATGCTAATTACCTGTTCCCCTACCACCATCTCCACTTCCATTCATTTATTTGGTTGCTTTTGTCAGAAACCTGAGTATCATTCTTGACTTTGTTCTCTCAGCACTCCTTCCACCCCAAAATACACACAAATTATCAGTCACTTTGTCCAGCAGGCACAGCCTCCTAAATGACTTGATTCTTCTGTTCTTTGCCATCCCTGTGGCCATTCCCATCAGGCAGGCAACCTGCATCTCGCTCCTACATGGCTGCAGCATCCTCTAGCCTTGTCCAGCCTCCCTCTTTCCTGTACCACAGGCAGGATGATCTGATAAGAAATCCAGTCAGGCTGCCCTCACTTACATAAGCTGTCAGCGAGCACTCACCATTTTAAGACAAACTATTTTTAATATGGTTTATATGTGCTGGCTTTGTACTCTCCTCCCCCCAATCTTATCTGATGTTACCACCTTACCTTCAGCTCTTTATTCCAGCCATAATGAAATACTGTGTATTTCTAAAAGTGTCTGTGGTCTGGTTTCACTCCAGTCCTTTGCACAGGGCCTTCCTCCATCTGGAACCCAGTTTCCTCCCTTCGTATAGTTAATACCTATTTTCCTTCAGGTCTCAGATTAGATATTTTTATCTCAGACAGCTTCCCCCAAGCCCAACTCTTGGCTGTATCTACCTCCCATTTCCCCCCTCGGCGTCTTACTCTTCCTTCTTACAAAGCAGTTCACACTATGAGAGCTTTTCCCCGACTCAGCTGTGAACTTCTTCAAGTAGGAGACTAAGTCTAACCAGCAGTGTGCTGGAGTTGACAATACCAGCCTGCTGGAGCCAGTTGTTAAATGTCCTGGATTGTTTTGAACTGGTTGTTAAGCATAGCCATTATAAAATACCAAATTCTGTAAGTAAATGTAGTATATTTAAAATGACATTAATAAAAGCTTAAGACTCATTTCTTCCTAATCACTAGATTGTACTGTAACCTATGCTTTTGAGATAATACACATCCGTGTTGTAAATCTCTCCTCAACTCCATGCTCAGTGACAAAATATTGGCAGCTTGAAATTGGCCACGATGGTCACATTTATACATGAAGATGGCAAATGCTGAAAACTAAGACCTTGGTTTATTGTTAGTTGTCTAGATTCCCGAAACTGATGGAGAATCGTTATTAATGCAGATTAAAGTGTGTCGTGGTATCTGTGAACAACACAAAAAATTAAAAAACTCTTTTATTACTGACACTTCGATTCAGCAAAGAAGTAGCTCATGTCATTGACAAGTGACACTGACATAGGTCTTTGTAGTTTCAATCTTGTCTTATTCATTAATGTAAAGGAAAATGGCAAGCAACTTTCACGTCAGCCCTGCACATAGTGAACCAGTTGTCCACTACTTACCAGCACCCCGCTGTGTCTTACAGAGCTTGTCTTGCCAGGCACAGAGTGTCTGGCATTAACCTGAAACAGAGGTGATGCTTAGCACATATATATTCAACATTTGTCAATTTACAAGTACATAAATATATGAAAACATGAACAAGTGAATACAAGGAAGCCCACAATGTCCCTAAACACCATCACTGCCTGTTTCTTTGGAGGAAAGGTTCAAGAAAGGGTGGAGACTCTGAACTGATACCCGTGGAATGTGGAATGACTTTGCCACCGTCCTTTGGGTGTTAGGTCTGAGTCCCTTTGCCCAGGTCAGCAATCCAGAACAGAAATTCAGTAAGTGCAGTGTCAGGTTTCCCAAACGGTGTGTGGGTGGCCCCTACGTAACTTTCAATTAACACATAATTGGCAGAATGGTTCTAGATTCACGGGGCCTTGGTTGTGTTCCTTAGTGGTGCATGCGGCTTATGTAAGCTGAGTGGGCTGTCTTTGAGAAATGTCCAGGTCTTGAAGGGAAAATTTTCCTCTTCTCCATCACTAGCTTGCTTGCGTCGGTGAGGATATTTTTGGTTCTTGGCTGAGTCGGCCTCTCTTTTTGGCCCATGTACCCCTAGGGAATTGCTGTTCCTACAGATGGAAACTAATTGAAGCGTAACCGTAGGCTGGGACTGCAAACCGGCAAGGAGGAGGGCTAGCTGCAGGATGCCTGGCATCCCTATCAGGTCTGACTTCAGCGCAGTTTCTGAGTTTAAACATTCTGGGAAGTGCTACCCCTGAGGTTTTCTGAAGGCTTTCCCTTACCTGATGGCAGGAGAGGGAATGTCCCAGGATTAGCCCCCTAGGGCGGCCACGGGTGCTTAGGAGTGTTCTGGAGGGAAACTGCCTGCCTAGGTTCAAACCAGGGCTCTGGTTTAGAATCCAGGTAACCATGGGAAAATTACTTACCTTCTCCATGCCTCAGTTTCCTTATTTGTAAAATAGGAATAATATCAACAGAACCCATTTTACAGGGCTATTATAAGGATAAAATGGATCATTTAAACCCTGCCTGGCACGTAATAAAATCTCAAATAAATTTTAGCTGGTTTCTGTCTTTGAAGTGAAGATGCAGGAGATGACTAGAAACCAGTAAAGACCTGGCTACAAGAAAGGCCAATTTGAGAGTTAGCTGGGGAGAAAGGCTTCTTACAGAGGCTTAACCAAGGCTCGGCCTGGATTTCCAGGACAGAATCAAGAAAGCCCTTTTATCCTTGTATCTAATAGAAGGCAGTATGTTGCAGTGAAAATAGCAGGACCTTTAGAATTAGATAAGACCTGAGTTTGAAACCTTAACTGAGTGACTTTCAGCAAATTGCTTCATTTCTATGAGACTCAGCTTTCAAATCTGTGAAATGGGTGAAACTATAATAAGGATTTCAAAAGAGGATTAAATAAGGTATGGCATTGTAATACTGATCAAAGGGAAACCATGTTTGTTGAAATTGAAAGATCAATTCTAGACCCTTAGAATAGAAATTTCTGACTTTTTGTGAGTGGTGACATTAATTAACCCCACTAAACCGACTGATTATGGAGATTAAATGAGGCTATCTCTGTACACAGCTTAGCTCTGTGCCTGGCAAAAAGAAGGATCCATAAACAATAGTAGCAGTGATTATTGGCACTGCCATTGCTTTTTTTTTGAGACGGAGTTTCGCTCTTGTTGCCCAGGCTGGAGTGCAATGGCGCGATCTCAGCTCACCGCAACCTCTGCCTCCTGGGTTCAAGCAATTCTCCTGCCTTAGCCTCCCGAGTAGCTGGGACTACAGGCACGTGCCACCATGCCCAGCTAATTTTTGTATTTTTAGTAGAGACGGGATTTCACCACGTTGACCAGGATGGTCTCGATCTCTTGACCTCGTGATCCACCCGCCTCGGCCTCCCAAAGTGCTGGGATTATAGGCGTGAGCCACCGCGCCCAGCCTCTTCTCGTACTGTTTTGCTCCATAGTTTCCATCTACTGTCTTCGTTGCTATGCATTTCTTCATGAAAATCCAGACAAAAGCTACACTAGCTCTGGAAAAGGATTGAATCATTTCCCATTTATTCTTCCACCTCAATTATCTTTAAGAATCACACAAAATGAAGTCCAGTGCTTTACATCTTGGATCAACAACTTTTTGTTCAAGAGTATTTGCTACTTTGTTTCTTCCTCCTCACTCAAATATTGTCGTACAATTACCAATAAAGACAATTTCTCATAACTTAACAGGGCAAATTGTTACAGGTAGTTTCAAAGACCCACCCATAGCTGTAAACATGATAAATCAGTGGTAGAGCCCAAAGTGGATATAAGGATGTTAATCTTGTGTGCTTATAGTTTAAAATTCTAATATGCCCACTGTCTCATTGTGGGTTATTATTATTCATAAATAATAATTATAAACTAATATGAAATATATATTTTGATGAACTATGACATCACATTAATTCTTCATAAAGCTAATAAAATGTTACCTTGACTATATTCACTTTTGTAACAATTGATTAAGAAGAGTAATTGAGACAATAAATACAAAGTATTAGCAGTGCCTGGCACATAGTAAGTGCCAAATACGACTTCATTATTATTTATTAAGCAGCTAATAGATGCCAACTGAGCTGCTCTTAACTTCACAGTTAAGGAAGACTTTATAGCAAATCATTTAATTATCTAAATTTCTTTTTTGGCTTTTCTATGTTCCTTGTGTCTATTTTATCGACCCATTATCATTTCATTTCCAGTATGATTTAAATTGCAGGATATCATTAAGTAATTTAGAATTTACATATTAGAGAGTGCTGAGTTTTTATTCATCTATTTAATTTCCTCTAGTTGTATGCTTTACTGAAATGGCCAGGTCCAGAATTCTACTTGTAAACACACACACACACACACACACACACACACACACACACTCTTTCATAAGTCTACTTGTGACTGTTTGCCATAGTGTCTACTTAAAGAGAAAAATACATTAAAAATGTTTTTATGCTCTAATATATTTTATATAGTGAGTATATAAGAAGGAACCCTATGATTGAAAATAAGCTACTACAAAAGGAAGACAGGTAGTTACGCAGATGGCTGCTACAGGATGGGTCAGGAAGGCAGGCAGACGTAGTCACCACAGGAGCAAAATATCCTTGAGGTCAGTACATGTGACGGGGGGAACATGTCGGGTGAGGTCTCTATGTTTAAAGTGAAAGACACTAATGATCCATTTCATAGATACAATAAAGGTTTTATTGTTGCTGCTGCTATTGTTTTATAATGAAGACTTCCTAACAAGTTACCTATTGAAAACTCTATTGGGCCGTGTCTCCCTTAGCAGCCTAGAGTGAAATCGATCACCAAAGTGATGTTTGCTTTGTGTTCGCAAAAGTTGTATTTATGGTTACAGTTGGGATGTTCAGACACAGATCCTTCTTTTTTCATTCTCTTCAAAGACGGGACTTTTTGATGCCTTGTTCCTTGCTCACAGGATGACAGCAGTAGTTAATCTTCTCATTTTTCCAAAGTTAGCCTTCTGCTCCTTCTGGGTGATTGTCATGTTGGTCCCTGTTCTTCCTTTGTTCCAGGTAAATAATTGGGAAATTAGAAGAAACTGAATATATGTAGTATTATTTATCATCATTCTGGGTTTTCTGTCTACTCAATGTCCTCTTCTTCCCCAATAGAAAGCAAAGCCCAAGTCAGAAGAGATATTATATCTGGACAGGAAGTAAGAAAAATCAGAGCAGCATAATGTGTAGGATTTGACATATCCCTTGAGGGGAAGCAGAGGCCTTGTTTTCTTTTAGAAGGAAAGTCTGAACCAGCCAGGAACACACACCTTTCTGCATTGTCTGGCTGCCTGCGAAATGCAGATGGAAAAGCGAAATGCAGATTACATTCAGGAAGAAGCAGCTTCTCCCCAGGTATCCACGCTTACCTGTGGTTAATTAATATTTCCTCAGTACCCCATGTTTCTATTTTTCTGCGCCATCTTGTGTCCCCCTATAAAGAGATTCTCAGTTATGTGTAGTTCAAACCCACTAAGGTGTGATCTGATAGTGGTTTTCAGAGTAGGTGTGTGTGACAAGAGGTTAAGAGAGAACTTAAAGTCACATAAACACTTTATGTTTAGTTAGGAATGCAACCAGTGACTTGTTAAAGAAACTTGCCTATCTGGTTTAATCAAATAGTGATGTAAGTGTAATTGTGCCATCCAATATAGTAACCACTAGCCACATGTGGCTATTTAAATTTAAGTTTAAAAATACATTAAGCATTTATTCCTCAGTCTCACTAGCTGCATTTCAGCTACTGTGCATGTGGCTAGTGCCTACTGGATTGGGTGGCTCACAATATTGCAGGAAGTTGCATTGAGCAGCACTAAATGTGGGCAGTCACAATGCTGGTGACACTGAGGGTCCGTCTATATTCTTACCAAGTTATTTGTTGTTTACAGATGTCACTGTTCCTTCTCCAGGCCTCAGGTCAGTGTTCTAGGCAGAAAAGAGGGAAAGAGTAAGAGCGAGCTGTTGATAGCTCATTCCCTTCCCATTTTCTGTTTTTCAGAAAAACAATAACTTATTCAGAATTCCCAACTGTTAAATTACTTCTTATAGCACATAAAATGAAAATCAGTTGGATGACCTTCCCTGACTTGGAGAAGGACTGAGATAAGTATTTTTAATTGGTATCTGGCTATTACAAACAAAATCAGAGTTGTTTTGTAAGACAAAAAGGAAGAATCTGAAACACATGGGATATCTTTTTTACAGCATAAATTGTACTCAATTTAAATATGTGCTTTGAGTTTTTGATAGGTAAATTTTAAGAAACTTAAAATGGTGAAAATTAAAAGAAACATAGATATTATGCACAGTAGAATATTTCCAAATTACAAATTTTTTATAAAAGATGATAATACAAAAAAAGTTTTGTCTCTTGTTTAATATATACCTCCACATACTATTGGGGTACTTAGCTGTCTTTTGCCACTAGGGGGATTTGGGTTTAATAGAAGGAAAAACATACATTAGGTGCTTATTTTATAAGTACAATTTTCATTTTCACGGGAAGCTCCAGGAAACTAACTGATAAGTCTTCGGGGACTCAAATCATGAGATGTCTACACAGAGCTGAGAAGCTTTCGGTTGTTTTCTGTTGTGTGGGCTTTATAGCTTTTTGCAATCCCTTAGATAAACCTGAAACAACTGTGTATAAAAGGTATGTTAGTGCCTCGCCTGCCTTACAAGGCTCTTTAAACTCTCCCTAAGATCTTCTTAAAATGAAAAACCTGGTTTGGATTTCTTAATGGGGTGGTGGTGAAGAGAAAGCATCCATCAATCTAATTTTTCTACTATCAACGTATTACTTTCATAATGTGAATATCCATTTACAAGTCAGTTTGCTCCTTAAGTGCTGTGCTATATTTGTTCTATGGTGGGATTCTTGGGCAGTGGGGACTCCTTAATGACCATAGACATAGGCTTACCGTACCACATGGGTGGCCCCCTCAAGAAACGTTTTAGTAGAGGTGAACTAGGATTTTGCAGAATAAATGACCAATAATAGTGTATCAATTTTCCATAATTTCCCTGAACTTCTATCCCACATCCAAATTTTTTTTTTTTTTTTTTTTTTTTGAGACAGAGTCTCACTCCGTCACCAGGCGCCAGGCTGGAGTGCAGTGGCGCGATCTCGGCTCACTGCAACCTCCGCCGCCTGGGTTCAAGCAATTCTCCTGCCTCAGCCTCCCAAGTAGCTGGGACTACAGGCGCACGCCACCACGCCCAGCTAATTTTTGTATTTTTAGTTGAGACGGGGTTTCACCATGTTGACCAGGATGGTCTCGATCTCTTGACCTCGTGATCCGCCTGCCTCGGCCTCCTAAAGTGCTGGGATTACAGGCGTGAGCCACCGCGCCTGGCCCAAAATATACATTTTATAGATGTGAAATATGTCATAAAAATAAAAGTTTAAAAAACACATTTACCAAAATGTATAACCAGGACCAGTGTGTTGGCTCACGCCTGTAATCCCAGCACTCTGGGAGGCTGGGGTGGGCAGATCAATTGAGGTCAGGAGTTCAAGACCAGCCTGGCCAACATTGTGAAACCCCGTCTCTACTAAAAATACAAAAATTAGCTGGGCATGGTGGCGCGCGGCTATAGTCCCAGCTACGCAGTAGGCTGAGGCAGGAGAATTGCTTGAACCCGGGAGGTGGAGGTTGCAGTGAGCCGAGATCACGCCATTGCACTCCAGCCTGGGTAACAAGAGCGAAACTCCATGTCAAAAAAAAAAAAAAATTAGCTGGGCGTGGTGGTGCGTGCCTGTAGTCCCAGCTACTTGGGAGGCTGAGGCAAAGGAATTGCTTAAACCTGGGAGGTAGAGGTTGCAGTGAGCTGAGATGGCACCCTGGTGCTCCAGCCTGGGTGACAGAGCAAGACTCCGTCTCAAAACAAAACAAAACAAAACAAATATGTAACCTGTAAAAGGCTAGTTTAAAATTGTTTTAATATTTTTTATAGGAATGCATTTCTAGTTTGCTTATTAAAAATTATGGTGTAAGTTTTAAAATTGTATATACAATGGGTAAAGTGATTTTTAATATGTATTTTTTATTTCAATAGCTCTTGGAGTATAAGTGGTTTTGGTTACATGAATGAAGTGTATCGTGGTGAAGTCTGGAGATTTAGGGCACCTGTCACCCCACGAATATACATTGTACCCAAGGATAAAATGATTTGATAGGCTCAGTCATGATCGGTGTGAATAAGCTGATATTTGAAAATATTTCCTCATTCCTGATGTTTGGTAACTTCAGGTCCCTGAGACACAGAACAAAGGCATTCCTGTCGTGCAAAGGCAGCTACATCTAGTGGCTGACGGCATTTTCATTGGAAAATTTGGTTTGTGAAAAAAGTCCTTCGTGGCTGTCTTTGCTGACATTGCTGTGGTTGTACAGAGCATTACCGCTGATGTGGTATGTATGTGTAACTTAAGTGAGGTGTAACTTTCACACCATAAAATTCACCCATTTTAACTGTACGATTCAATGATTTTTAACAAATGTACCAAGTTACATGATCACCACCACAATACAGATTTAGAACATGACCCCAGTAAGATCATTCATTCCCATTTATAGTTAACCAATAATTTGCTTTTGTTTATTATTATGATTGTTTTTCTTTTAGAGACTAGATCTCACTCTGTCGCCCAGGTTGGAGTGCAGTGGTGCAATCATGGCTCATTACAGCCTCAAACTCCTGGAATCAAGTGATCCTCCCACCTCAGCCCCTCGATTAGCTGGGACTATAGGTATCCATCACGATACCTGGGTAATTTTTAAATGTTTAAATAAAAATAATGCCCAGGCTGTTCTCAAACTCCTGGCTTCAAGCAGTTCTCCCACCTTGGCCTCCCAAAGTGCTAGGATTACAGGTGCGAGCCGCCATATCCAGCCCCTGGCCACTATCTTGATTGTAGCCTGTGAAAACCCTTAGTTAGAGGACCCAATTCAGCCAGGGCTGGATTCCTGATTTGCAGAAACTGTGAGATAAACGCTGTGTTAAGCCTCTAAGTTTGGGGATGGTTATGTAGCAATATAGAACTAATACACTTACTTGCCAAGCTAATTTAGCAGTTTATAAAACTGAATACCCAGTCTGCCAACAAGAGAGACCAGTACTGTGTCCCTTCACTGCCACTATCCCCAGAGGAGAAGAACCAGCCACTGGGTGGCAAGTCAACGACAGGGACCCTCTTCCATCTTGGAAGAGACGGACAGAAGGTTTGATCCACCAGCCTAGGATACCTCATAACATCGTATCAGGCCTGGGACCCACGTCACAGCAAGGGAGGTGGGAGAGTGGCCCAGGAACACAGGATCCCGTGGTTCATCTTGTGGCGCACAGCCACAAGGAGACTGTTTATTGCAACAATGTTTATAATAGAAAATTTTAGCCAGGCGCAGTGGCTCATGCCTGTAATCCCCACACTTTGGGAGGATGAGGTGGGTGGATCACCTGAGATCAAGACCAGCCTGGCCACTAAAAGTACAAAATTATGTGGGTGTAGTGGTGCATGCCTGTAATCCCAGCTACTCAGGAGGCAAGGCTGGAGAATCGCTTGAACCTGGGAGGCGGAAGCTACAGTGAGCTGAGATTTCACCACTGCACTCCAGCCAGAATGACAAGAGTGAAACTCCGTCTCAAAAAGAAAAAAAAAAAAAAAGAAAATTTTGGAAACAACCTGTGTCCTTCAGTAAGGAAGTGCTAACTGTGGTTTATTCATACAAAGGAATGCTATTCAGCAGTTCGAATGCATGAATTATAGCTACGTGGATCCAAAGGAACAATGTTGGACCATGTGTCCCATAAGAAAAAACTGTAGAGCTGGGCGAGGTGGCTTATGCCTGTAATCCCAGCACTTTGAGAGGCTGAAACTTGTGGACTGCTTGAGGCCAGGAGTTCAAGACCAGCCTGGGCACATGGCAAAACCCTGTTTCTACTAAAAATACAAAAATTAGCCAGGCGTGTGGCACACCCCTGTGGTCCCAGCTCCTCCTGCGGCTGAGGTAGGAGGATCCCTTGAGCTCAGGAGTTAGAGGCTGCAGTGAACCAAGACCACGTCACTGCACTCCAGCCTGGGCAAAGGATGGAGGAGTAAGACTGTCTCAAAAAAAAAAAAAAAAAAAAAAAAAAAAAAAGCCAGTTCTGCTCGCTTTTTCGCTCTCTGCTACCTAGCTGGCAAGCATGATGGCTGAGGAGGATTCAGGCCGTCCTAAACCATAAGGTGACCTTGATGACAGGTCACACCCTGAGGAGGGAGAGGCAGAAACAGTGTTGTAACACCCAGCCTATCTGTAGTTTTAAAAAAATTATTGGGCTGGGCACAGTGGCTCACGCCTCTAATCCCAGCACTCTGGGAGGCCGAGGCAGGCGGATCACAAGGTCAGGAATTCAAGACCATCCTGGCTAACACGGTGAAACCCTGTCTCTACTAAAAATACAAAAAATTAGCCGGTCGTAGTGGCATGCACCTGTAGTCCCAGCTACTTGCTGAAGCAGGGGAATCGCCTGAATTCAGGAGGTGGAGGTTGCAGTGAGCCAAGATCGAGCCATTGCACTCCAACCTGGGCAACAGAGCGAGACTTCATCTCAAAAAAAAAAAAAAAAGAAAGAAAAATTATTAAGGGTTGACAACACTGAGTACAATACCTTCTGTGGATAAAATATACCCAAATATTAATACAATATCTGCTTAAAAATCATTGAAAACCATACATTTATTTTGTAGCTACTATTATAAGGTGGGAAAGTTTATATTTTCTTTATAGCTGGCATTAGAATACTTTTGAGAGAACAAAAACCCTGTTTCTGTTGGGAAAATCCATTTGTGTGCTTGGGGTGGAAGCGGCTTCCCTAGAGCCTGAGTATTGGCCACCCCCAGGTTTGGGGAAACTGAAAACTCCCGGGCATTAGAAAGAAGGGAATTTTGTAACCCCAGGGTTCCATTCTGTGGGAGGTGGAAGTCTGAGGCGGGGATTTGCTGTGTGGTAAAGGCCTCCCTGGCTCCCTACATGTTCACAGCTCACAAAGTGTGAATGTAAGCATGTACGCGTGTGCACGCCAACTCTCATGGCGCAAACTTAGGGCAAAGTAAAGGCAGTAGGAGCAGTGGCAGAAACAAGGGGCCTGCCTGCCCCCCACCCCGTCTTGATTCCATTTTGGGGCTCCTCCTGACAGCCTCAGAGATCAATGACCCTGGGACATAGCCGGAAGTTCCTTCTCACTATGGTGCCAAACCAGTGCACCCAGGTGCTGGACAGTGGGAAAGGATTACAGATCAAGTTTATTTCTAAATATGAGAGCCAAAATTCTGAATCAAATATTCATTAAGATAATTTAAAATCACATTTAAATAGTAATACAGACCAACTAAGTGAGGTTCATCTCAGGAACACAAAAATTTAAAAAAATGTAAATGCAAAAATGTTAAGAATTCTATGAATGTAACTCATATTCATTTGTTAAGAAGGAAAAATACGATTATCTCCATAGATGCCAAAAAACTGGAACCACTTTCTCCAGCTTTCCTCCCAGCCGGGAGGAAACAAAATGGCAAGTGGACGGCTGTGATTTCTGTTCTTGTGCAAAACTCATCCTTGCATTCCTATATATCTGTTTGACCCGCCTCTTTCTTGTTGTGTATATTAGGGTGATACTTAAGGAATTCCACTCCCTCCCGACTCACCTCTGTTCCTTTCTTTTTTTAATTAAAAAAAAAATTTTTTTTTGAGACAAGGTCTTGCTCTGTTGCTCAGGCTGGAAGACAGTGGTGCGTTCTCGGCTCACTGCAGCCTCTGCCTCCCAGATTCATGCGATTCTCCTGCCTCAGCCTCCCGAGTGGCTGGGATCATTAAGAGACAAAGCATGTAAATCTATCAACATGCACAGAGGAAAATCATAGAGTGATTGCCCCAGCTTCCCAGTAGAGCGCAGAAACTTTTCTGCCTTATTTATTTATTTATTTTTAATTTTTTAGATGGAGTCTTGCTCTGTTGCTCAGGCTGGGGTGCAGTGGCACAATCTCAGCTCACTGCAACCTCCACCTCTCAGCTTCAAGTGATTCTTGTGCCTCAGCGTCCAGAGTAGCTGGGAATGCAGGTGCCCGCCACTGCACCTTGCTCATTTTTTGTATTTTTAGTAGAAATGGGGTTTCGCCATGTTGGCCAGGCTGGTTTTGAACTCCTGACTTCAAGTGATCCACCAGCCTGGGCCTCCCAAAGTGCTAGGATTATAGGCATGAGCCACCAGGCTTGGCCTTTGCTACAAT
Source organism: Alouatta caraya (assembly GCA_963575295.1). Taxonomy (NCBI): domain Eukaryota; kingdom Metazoa; phylum Chordata; class Mammalia; order Primates; family Atelidae; genus Alouatta; species Alouatta caraya. The sequence continues at coordinate 13,780 of CAUYUD010016549.1, forward strand.
TTTGACATTACAGAAAGAATGGGGACTCAGAGCATGGCCCCAAAAAGGTGACGGTGGCAAGACAGGTTATGGAAGGGAGAGAAGAGGATGGCTGGCTAGCAAAGGTGGTCTTATTATATAGATGAAACCTCACGGGTATCAGCCCTCAGAGAGAAGAGGTGGGAAATGTTCCTTTCAGACCTTGAGAGATGTCAGACTCTCAGTTCATCTTTCCTACATCTGACCGGGGAGGACCTCAGAGAACCTGGCTGCAGGGACACAGATTTGCTCTACAGACCCAAAGCTCCATAAAAACACAGCTTTGCAAAGCTGCTTGGCTCTCTGAAGAGCTATCTCAAAATATGTCAACAAAGTCTATTTTGGGGTGAAATATTTTGGTTTCCTTCAATATCTCAGGGGCTTTGGAGATTGAAATCAAGTTATCTGACCAGACCTATGATCTGATTTCTTTTGAGAACTTAGAAGAAAATTTAGCATGAAAAAACAAGAACAGGCTGTGGGAATGTGGAGAAATGAGAGGCTGGAGTTGGATGTTTGGATCCTCAGAATCCTCATTTAACAAATGAGGAATAAAACACTGTATATATAGTGTGTGTCTCTATATACAGATACACAGAGTTGCCAGTTTAATGCATTTGGGACATTCTTAGGTTAAAAAATTATTTTTTTAATCTGAAATTTAAATATCACTGAGTGTCCTGTAATTTTTTTTTTTTTGCTAAAAGTGGCAAGCTTAGTAATTTTAAACAAAAAATTAAATGTAATGTTTGCTAAAACATAGACTCTATTAATCAATTTCAATCATTTTCCCCAAAACCATCCTAGGAGAAATTACTGTTAAAAAAAGGCCCAACGTGTTTAAGTCGCGCTGCCTAAAATTTGCTAACTGGCCTCTAGAGGGAGCCAAATTGATAAAGAAACCGAAATGACATCCTAAATCCAGAGGGTTTCTCTCTCCCTCCTTCCCTCTCTCCCTTCTTCCCTTCCTCCCTCCCTCCCTTTCTTCTTTCTTTCTCTGCCTCTCTCTCTCTCGTTTCTTTTTTTTTTTTTTTGATAGAGCCTTGCTCTGTCGCCCAGGCCGGAGTGCAATGGCGCAATCTTGGCTCACTGCAACCTCCACCTCCCGGTTTCAAGTGCTTCTCCTGTCTCAGCCTCCCAAGTAGCTGGGATTACAGGCGCATGCCAACACCCCTGGCTAATTTTTTCTAATATTTTAGTAGACATGGGGTTTACTAAAGAGACTTTAGAGACTTCTAATATTTTTAGTAGGCATGGGGTTTCGCCATGTTGGCCAGGCTGGTCTTGAACTCCTGACCTCAAGGGATCCACCTACTTTGGCATTCCAAAGTGCTGGGATTACAGGTGTGAGCCACAACACCCAGCCTGGATTTGTCTTAAATCATGGTTTCAAAATGAGCTCTATATGAGATGTAATCATTTATGTAAAATAAATGTTTTTTACTTCCTTAAAATAGCATAACATATTTAATGCCTTTTTTTTTTTTTTTTTTTTTTGAGACGCAGTCTTGCTTTTGTTGCCCAGGCTGGAGTGCAGTGGTGCGATCTCGGCTCACTGCAACTTCTGCCTTCCCGGGTTCGAGATTCTCCTGCCTCAGCCTCCCGAGTAGCTGGGATTACAGATGCGTGCCCCCATGCCCGGCTAATTTTTTTTTCTTGTATTTTTAGTAGACACAGGGTTTCACCATGTTGGCCAGGCTAGCCTCAAACTCCTGACCTTGTGATCCACCAGCTTCTGCCTCCCAAAGTGTTGGAATTACAGGCGTGAGTCACCTCGCCGGGCCTTAATGCTTTTTAAAAAGTAACAATGCGTATTCTTCAAGGAAAGAGAATCCTTTGCGTTAAACCTTTCCACGTGCCAGGGAACCCAGATGGGGTAGGAATAAGAGTCAGGTGCAGGCTCACAGAAGCCACCTGATAAGGAATTCTGAGACTGATTATGTAATACGTTGAACTTAAAATTATAAACAAGAATGTAATTCTAAAGGTGGCTACTGAGTCTTTGAGAAAAACACCAGGCAAGTTGTAGGAAATCTCCAAAATCTGTCCTCTTGACCCCTTAGACGTTTCCCCATGGGGCATCCTCCCACCCAGCATTCTTCCACTAGAGGAGAAACGTTCCCTGCCCAGACCTGGAAGGGAAGGGCTCTTCCTGCTTTCCCTTCTGCTTCCAGGAGCTCCCTTGCACTCTCCTTTAAAGTACATTTCTGTTATCCTTTAATTTTTTTTTCAAAGGATCATCCATTGCTTAAAAACGATGCCATTAGGTCGAGGATGCAAGATAGCCGAATAGGAACAGCTCTGGTGTGCAGTTCCCAGTAAGAACAGCGCAGAGAGTGAGTGAACAGCACGTTTCCAAACAAGTTTTCACTGACCACGGACCGGGAGGTTCCTCAGCGAAAAGGCCCTGTGTTTTTAGCGCGCGGTTTCAGCCGGTGCCTGGTCAGTGCACGGAAACTCACACAAGTGTAGGGGGCCGTTTTGACTGGCGCCAGGAACGCCTGGGAGACAGAGAGGGAGGGAGCAGAGACAGGAAGCCAGGTGATCTGGCTTGGCGGGTACCACCCCCACAAAACAAGCAATCTGAAACGCTCTGGATTGAGAGTTTCACATTAAGCGCAGCTGAACCCAGGACAGCCCAGCTCAGTGGGGGGAAGGGTGTCCCCCACGACCGAAGCAGTTCACGCGGCAGCTCAGCAATGCCTCTGCTGGCAGACTGTGACTAGACTACTCTGTGCCGGGCAGGGCGTCTACGAAAAGAGGCAGTGGCAGGACAAGAACTTACAAATAAAGCCAACCTTCCTAGGACAGAGCACCTGGGAAAAGAGGCGGTTGTGAGTTCCACTGCAGCAGACTTAAAAGTACCTGCCCATCGGCTGGGCGTGGTGGCTCACACCTATAATCCCAGCACTTTGGGAGGCCAAGGCGGGAGGATCACAAGGTCAAGAGATTGAAACCATCCTGGCCAACATGGTGAAACACCATCTCTACTAAAAAATACAAAAATTAGCTGGGTGTGGTGGTGTGCGCCTGTAGTCCCAGCTACTCGGGAGGCAGAGGCAGGAGAATTGCTTGAACTCAGGAGGTGCAGGTTGCAGTGAGCTGAGATCGCGCCACTTCACTCCAGACTAGTGCCTGGCGACAGAGACTCTGTCTCAAAAAAAAAAAAAAAAAAAAAGTACCTGCCCAGCGCTCTGGGAACGACACAGTTCCCAGCACAGGTAAGTTAGGGGAGGCTGGGGCTGTGAGGAGGGCCATGACTTAGTGATGACACAGAAGGGGCATTATTACAGTGTGCACAGGTGCACCTGGGAGGGAGGGGGGTGGGTGGGAGTCAGGAGAGATGTGAGCCTCGTACCGGGAAGACCACACTGAGGCCCACAGGTTGAGAGCTGCCTGGCTGGGGGGCTTGTCCAGGGACAGCACAGGCAGAGGGATGGAGGTGAGCTCTGTGTGACAGGAGCCAGGCCTGAGAACACTAGGGGAGGAGGGAGGTTGGGAGTTAGGAGTCGTGTTTGTGAAAAGCGGGGTGTGCACGAGCAGAGACTGCAGCCAGGAAACTTGGGAGGTCAGGGAACAGGGCATGATCGAGAGAAGGTATTGAAATTGAGAATAGGGCCAGGCACAGTGGCTCATGCCTGTAATCCCAGCACTCTGGAAGGCCAAGGTGGGAGGATCGCTGGCGCCCAGCAGTTCAAGACCAACGTAGTGAGACCCTGTGTCTACAAAATATTTAAAAGTTAGCCAGACATGTGGCACACACCCGTAGTCCCAGCTACCTGGGAAGGCTGAGGTGAGAGGATCACCTGAGCCCAGGAATTTGAGGCTGCAGTCAGCTAGGAAGGCACCACTGCACTCCAGCCTGGGTGCCAAACAGAGTGAGACCCTGTCTCAAAAAAAGAAAAGAAAGAAAGGAAGGAAGGAAGGAAGGAAGGAGGGAGGGAGAGAGGGAGTGGGGAGGGAGGAGGGAGGGAGGAATTGAGAATAAACGCGTGGTGAATAATCTGAATGGCAGGGCCATCAGAAGGGTTCGGGAACTGTCACAAACAGCAAGGCTGTTACCTCACCGTCACTTACGTGCCACACTCGGGGTTCCTTGGTAAAGCAAGGTGCTTGCTCTTCTAGGCTCACAGCAAGGAAACTGGGCAGTGAACCCCACATCTCCTCCAGTCACACCAACATCAGGAGCTGAACTGAGACCAGAAGTCACAGCCCCAGAGCTTTTTGCTGCCAGGTGAGCTTTGACCCTGTCGTTTCCCAGTGCTAAAAAATATTTTCCATCCTAGAAAAACCTTTCGTTTCTAATAAATGCTTTTTGTTTTACCAGGCAGTGGGTTGTGGGGATGGCAGTGGAGGAACATACCCACTGAAAATCAGACTAGGAGTCGGGCACAGTGGCTCACTCCTGTAAGCCCAGCCCTTTGGGAGGCCGAGGTGGGCAGATCACCTGAGGTCAGAAGTTCGAAACCAGCCTGGCTAACATGGCGAAACCCCATCTCTACTTAAAATGCAAAAAAATTTAGCTGGGCGTGGTGGTGCATACCTGTAATCCCAGCTACTTGGGAGGCCGAGGCAGGAGAATCACTTGAACCTGGTGGAGGTTGCAGTGAGCTGAGATCACACCATTGCACTCCAACCCAGGCAACAAGAGTGAAACCCAATCTCAAAAAAAAGAAAAAAGAAAATTAGGTTAACACTTTGGTTTCCTCAGCAATGTTTGCTTAGGAAGCGGCCTGAATTTTACACTTATTTAAAGTCTTTTTTAGTGATACTAGGTTTGTTTTGTTTAGGCTGATGACGGGGTCTCACTGTTTTCCAGGCTGGAGTGCAGTGGCGTGATCTCGGCTCACTGCAAACTCCGCCTCCCAGGCTCAAGCGATTCTCCCACTTCAGCCCCAACAGGCTGAAATTTTTTTCAAAAAAAATTTTTTTTGAATTTTTTTAAAATTAAAAAAAAATTAGCCACCACTCCTGGGTAATTTTTTTTGAATTTTAGTAGAGATGGCGGGGGCGGGGCTTACCATGTTGCCCAGGCTGGTCTTGAACTCCTGAGCTCAAGCGATCCTCTTGCCTCGGCCTCCTGAAGGGCTGGGGTTACAGGTGTGAGGTATTGCTGACACTAGGTTTTTGATGCCTTACAGTGAAACTAATATTGAGTGGTAGAGGTTTTATATTAATATTAACCATTAAGCATGGGCTGTACTAACTAGTTTGGCCAAAAATGATGGTATTCATCTGTTTTTCAAGCAGTGAAGCAAGGGCTTTTTGTGTATGTCCGAACCTTCAGTGGAGATTTCAGAAAACTGCTAAATGTAAGACTGTGCAGATTATGTTGTTTAAGACTTTAAAAAACTAGCGAGAATGCTAGAGAATGAGTCTTCGTCACATTTTAGTTTTCAACTGAAACTTATTTGGCATTTGAATCTTTAAACCTGAAAGCAAGAAAATTACTTCTAGGTAGTTACAAACAAAATAGCCCAAGGCACTGCTATATTGTAAACTGTTCTGCAAACAGTATGGTTTAGGATTTATAACAATGATGGAGAGAATAGCAAGATGGAATGGCTGACCTCTTTCCATCTCACCTGGTACAGCAGGGAATCCTTGCAGAAAAAACAACCTTGCAGCTGGGAAAAAGATCTGAGATTGGCCGGGCGTGGTGGTTCACGCCTGTAATCACAGCACTTTGGAAGATTGAGGCAGGTACATCACAAAGTCAGGAGTTTGAGACCAGCCTGGCCAACATGGTGAAACCCCATCTCTACTAAAGATACAAAAAAAAAAAAAAAATTAGCTGGGTGTGGTGGCACGCGCCTGTAATCCCAGCTACTTGGGAGCTGAGGCAGGAGAATCGCTTGAACCCAGGGGTGGAGGTTGCAGTGAGCTGAGATCTCGCCATTGCACTCCAGCCTGGGCGATAGGGTGAGACTCCATCTCAAAAAAAAAAAAAAAAGATCTGCAGTCTAAAGTGAAGCACAGCCCAGGTGTGGTGCTCACACCTGTAATCTCAGCACTCTGGGAGGCTGAGGTGGGTGGATCACCTAGGGTCAGGAGTTCAAGACCAGCTTGGCTAACATAGTCTCTACTAAGAATAAAAAAATTCGCTGGGCATGGTGGCAGGTACCTGTAATCCCAGCTACTCAGGAGGCAGGAGAATTGCTTGAACCCAGAAGGTGGAGGTTGTAGTGAGCCAAGATCGCACCACTGCACTCCAGCCTGGGCAACTAAGACTCCATCTTAATCAATCAATGACAGAATGGAGCCCTGAAAATCAGGAGTCATGAAAGCATTTTTTCTCGAAATATGGTGGTCCATGTGTCCTCAGAGTCAGAGTCTTCTGAGATGTTTGCCATAAACACATACCCCTGGGTCTCATTCTAGAACTGCTGGGTGACAATCTTTGGAAGAGAAGTTTGAGAATCTCTGTTAAACAAGCTCTCCAGGCAATTCTGTGCACGTTCAGTCTGAGAACTGCTGCATCTGAAGAGGTAAGCTGAGACCGCTGTCAAGGTCAATTCTGCCTAACAGAGCCTCTTCTGGACACTCCGCCATCTCCATGACCACTTTTTGAGAAGTACTTCACTTAGCTTTTTCACACTTCTCCAAGTAACAGATTTATGTGTATTCATTAGGTTCCTTTTCAGTAAATGAAACTATACGTGGAAAGATTCGGGGCTTCGCATCCATGTTCACATCTAACACCCGATTGAGACAATTGCTCTGATCTTGGGGGATGTTCAACTTCAGGCAATGTTTTATCAAAATTGAGTATTGATTGATTGATGGATGGATTTTTGAGGTGAAGAGCAGCTCAAGATTTTATTAAAATATGGAACTCTTCATGGATTTGCGTGTCATCCTTGTCCAGGGGCCATGCAAATCTTCTCTGTATCATTCCAATTCGAATTCGAGTATTTAACTCGAACCTTATAAAGAAAAATAAATGTCCACCTTAGGGTGGTGACTTAAGACTATTTTTTGACTGGGTGTGGCAGGTCACACCTGAAATCCCAGCATTTTGGGAGGTGGAGGCAGGAGGGTTGCTTTAGCTGGGGAATTTGAGACCAGCCCAGGCAACACAGTGAGACCTCATCCTGAACAAAAATAGATAAAGACTATTTTATTTTTGAGATGAAGTCTCCCTCTGTCACCCAGGCTGGAATGCAGTGGTGTGATCTCGGCTCATTGCAGCCTCCGCCTCCTGAGTTCAAATGATTCTCCTGCCTCAGCCTCCTGAGTAGCTGGGATTACAGATATGTGCCACCACACTCGGCTAATTTTTGGATTTTTAGTAGAGACCGGGTTTCACCACTTTGGTCTGGCTGGTCTCAAACTCCTGACCTCGTGATCTGCCCTCCTTGGTTTCCCAAAGTGCTGATATTACAGGCGTGAGCCACTGCACCTGGCTGAATATAAAGACTATTTTTAATATAATGTTTGCTCATTATATTAAAATATAATTATATATTAATTATATAATAAAATTATATCATATAATTATAATTTTTATTTTAGTATAATTTGCTCATATATATGAGCAAATATATTAAATTCCTTAGTGTTATTGGTGTCTGAATCCAATACAAGATGTACAAATGAAATACAAACAAAACTATAAAACTAATAAAAATTTAAATTGGCAGCACTGATGAGAGACAGATGGTGGTGTTTGCTGAAACTAAATTGCTCATGTTAGGTTTATAGTAGTAGAAAGAAGTGGATTCAGGTCCACTTCTATTTTTTATTAAAGTAACATGGCTGCAGATAAGGTTTTGTTTTCTAAATTGGAATAATTAGATTGCATACTTAACCAAACTTTCCCTAGCAAGCAATCCTTCAATGTCACTTCTTTTTTAGAGACGGGGTCTCACCCTGTTGGCCAGGCTGGTCTCAAACTCCTGACCTCAGGTGATCCACTCACCTCGGCCTCCCAAAGTGCTGGGATTACAGGTGTGAGCCACCTCGCCCGGCCTTTTTTTTTTTTTTTGAGACAGTTCTCGCTCTGTCATGTGTGTTGGAAGACAGTGGTGCAATCACAGCTCACTGTGGCCTTGATCTCACGGGCTTAAGAGATCCCCCCAGCTCAGCCTCCCAAGTAGCTGGGACTACAGGCACGAGCCACCACTCCTGGTTAATTTTTGCATATTTTGTAAAGACAGAATTTGGTTATGTTGCGCAGGCTGGTCTCGAACCTCTGGGTGCAAGTGACGCGCCTGCTTCACCTTCCCAAAGTGCCAGGATTACAGGCGTGAGCCACTGTGCCCAGCCTTTAACGCCACTTTTAATGACATTTCTCTGCAACTTTCAGACACCTATGGCCCTGTAGATGAGGGGCTTTTCTATTTTCTGCAAACAAGATAATGAATATTTATAGGCTTTGTAGGCTAACAGGCCAATTAAGGTATTATATAGGTACTTACAAAACAAGGAAATTTTTTTTTCACACAAATAAGATACTACTGAACACCGACATTCATAAGATTTTGATTGTGTAAATTCATCGCTTGAGGGCATTTATAGAATTTTATTGTATTCTTTCTTTGATATTTGCCTTTTAGCATATTACTACACTGCAGATTAATTACTTCCCCTCAAAGGTTCTGTAGAAGCTTAACAGCACAGTAAAATGGGTTTTGAAATATGAGAATATCCTTTGCACTCACATTGAAGTATGACGTATATTGCTGGAACAGTATTGAAAAACATTTTCTGCAAATTTGTATGGGATGGAGATCTTGCTTCTTGTTTTAATTTTTGACAGCAGGAGTGAATAAAGTAGCTTGATACTGCTTACGATTCCAACGACATTGTTGTCATCCAAATGGCTTTATTGAATAGAAGTTTCCTGTACAAGCTCTGTTTCGTCTTGTAGTTTTAGGCTTAATTCATCAAGAAACATTATCAAGTCTGCAGCAGAAGCTAATTCCCAAAGACATTTAGAGTTGTAGTGGTCATAGAAAGTCCTCATTTACAAAAATCTGAATCTTAACTATGAGCTTTAAAAAACCCTACGTACAAATTTACCACTGCAAAACCATTGAACTGCTGTGTCATAGGGCAAATGAGGAGACTTGCTTCTATTTATGACAAAAATTCACAGGACTGAACATTATTAAGTCCACGAGAACAAATGAAGCTCACTGCTGACACATTGGTTGAATAATACGTGATAAGTCAAATATTTCTCACATATGTACCTGCTGACGACTAGTACAATGAATACAAAGAAGTCTTTAAACACCTTGAATTTTTTTTTCAATGTGGCTTTTTTTTTTAATACTTTAAGCTCTGGAGTGCACATGCAGATTTTGCAGGATTGTTGCATAGGTACACATATGCCATGCTGGTTTGCTGCCTCCATCTCCCCATCACCTACATCAGGCATTTCTCCCAGTGTTATCCCTCGCCAACCTCCCCACCCCACACTGTCCCTCCCCTAGCCCCCAACCCCTCAACACACCCCAGTGTGTGATGTTCCCCTCCCTGCGCCCATGTGTTCTCATTGTTCAACACTCGCCTGTGAGAACATGCAGAAACACCTTGAATTTAAAAAATTTTTTGTAAATTTGTTGAACTAAGCCTTTGTCTCCTCCACATAGCTTTTTTTGGGGTGGGGTCTCACTCTGTCATCTAGGGTGGAGTGCAGTTGTGCTATCACAGCTCACTACAGTATCCAACTCCTGGGCTCACGAGAGCCTCCCACTCTAGCCTCCTGTGTAGCTGTGACTGCAGGCATGTGCCAGCATGCTGGCTAATTTTTGTATTTTTTGTAGAGATGCAGGGTTCTCTCTGTTGCCTAGGCTGGTCTTGAACTCCTGACTTTAAGCGATCCTCCTACCTCAGCCTCCTAAAGCATTGGGATTATAGGCATGAGCCACCACACCTGGCGTCTGTGTACATTTTTATCACTACCCATTTCAGCACGTTAGTGGATTCCACTTGAGGTTGTACTGAATTGGTGTTTTCTCGAGTTCTCTGAAAATATTCTCAGATTTGTTCCATGCAGACCATTCACAGCGGCTAACACTCAGTGACTTCAGACCTGGCGTTGACTGCTTGAATAAACAACACCTGAATAGTGTTGGAAATATCTGTTGAGTCATTAAAAGCCAAGGAACATCACTCAAAATCAATTTCCTTGTTTTAAAACTGGCTATTGATGTTGTTCTCAATATCCTCAACTGCTTGAGCAACTGTTTTTACCCAAAAGTGAATAGTCAAACCAGTTTATTTTCTCTGAACACATTTCTTTGGCTTCTGGAATTAAATATGATTTTATTAATTCACCATCAGTAAATGTGTTTGTTTGCCTAACAAATGAGCCATTTGGAAATTTATTTGGGTTGCAGCTTTGTTTTAATTTTCTGTTTTAGTGAAAAAAAATTATGCTGTCCTAAGACAGTCTTTCTGAAATTTCCTAATTTTTCTGACCATTTGCCTTCCTGTGAGTTGAGAATATTGTAAAGAATGCTTAGTCTGGTAATGCTGACCTACTCTACGTTATTTTTTTTTCTTTAGCGTATAATTCCTCGTCTCTCATTTGATGATAAAATAATTAGGCTGGGTGCGGTGACTCATGCCTGTAGACTCAGCACTTGTGAGGCCAGTGGATTGCTTGAGCCCAGGAGTTCAAGACCAACCAGGAAAACATGGCAAGACTCTGTCTCTACAAAAATAAATACAAAAATTAGCCAGACATGGTGGCCTGCGCCTGTGGTCCCAGCTACAGGTGGGAGGATCACCTGAGCCCCGAGGGAGGGTAAGGCTGCAATGAGCCGTGATTGTGCCACTGCGCTCTAGCCTGGGTGAAAGAGTGAGACCCTGTCTCAAATAAAAAAAGATATGTTGTTTGATTTCTATGAATTTTCCAGTTTTACTTCTGTAATTCATTTCTACCTTTATTCTGTTGTGGTGAGAGAAGACACACTGTATAACTATTTTTAAAAGTCTTCGGTTGGGTTGTGGTCTAACATAGGGTCTACCCTGGAAAATGTTCCATGTACACTTAGGAAGAGTGCGTATCCTGTTGCTGGGTAGAGTGTTCCATGTGTGTATGTGTCTAATAGACACAGAGTTGCTTTATTTTGTTAAATCATCTATTTTCTTTACCTTCTGTCTGCTTGCTCTATCCATTATTGACAGTGGGGCACTGAAGTCTACAGCTGTTATTATAGAACTGTTTTTTTCTCCCTTCAATTCTATTAGTTTGTGCTTTACATATTTTGATGGTCTGTGAGGTGCATAGGTGTTTATAATTTTTTTTTTTTTTTTTTTTTGAGACAGAGTATTTCTCTGTCGCCCAGGCTGGAGTGAAGTGGCATGATCTCAGCTCTCTGCAACTTCGCCTCCCAGGTTCAAGCGATTCTCCTGTCTCAGCCTCCCAAGTAGCTGGGACTACAGGTGTGCGCCACCATGCCTGGCTAATTTTTGTATTGTTTTAGTAGAGACAAGGTTTCACCATATTGGTCAGGCTGGTCTCGAACTCCTGACTCAGGTGATCCACCCGCCTCAGCCTCCCAAAGTGCTGTGATTACAGGCATGAGCCACCACCCCCAGCAAATGTTTATAATTTTGAGACAAGTTCTGTCTCTGTTGCCCAGGCTGGAGTGCAGTGGTACGATTACGGCTCACTGTGGCCTCAACCTCCTGGGCTCAAGTGATCCTTCCACCTCAGCCTCCTGAGTAGCTGGGACCACATGCATGTGCCGCCATGCCTGGCTAATTTTTAAAATTTTTGTAGAGATGGGATTTTGCCATGTTACCCAGGCTGGTCTTGATCTCCTGGGCTCAAGTGATTTGCCCACCTCAGCCTCCCAAAATACTGGAATTACAGGCGTAAGCCACTGCCCCCAGCCATATAATTATATCTTCTTGCCGTGTCGAACCTTTTTATTAATCTATAATGTCTTTTTTTGTCAACTGCAACTTTTAAAATTTTAAAGTCTATTTTGTCTAATATTAGTATAGCCATCCCTGGCCTATTTTGATTGCTATTTGCATGGAATATCTTTTTCCATTTTTCACTTCCGATGAATTGTGTCTTCAGATCTAATAAAAATCATCTGAAGGTAGCAGATAAGTGGGTCAGGTGCTTTAGCTGTTCTGTTAATTTCCGGTTTTTGATTGGAGAGTTTAATTCATTTACATTTAAAGAGATTACTGATAAGGTGGGTTTTCTGTCATTTTGCTATTTTTTTCCATATGCCTTATAACTTTTTTGTTCCATGTTCCTGCCTTACTATCGTTTGTGTTTACTTGATTTTTTATAGTGGAACATTTAAGTTAATTTCTCATTTTGTTGTGTGTATATCGACAGCAATTTTCTCTGTGGTTACCATGGAGATCACATTTCACTTCCTAAAGTTATAAAATTCTAATCTGGATTTATACCACTTTAACTTAAATAACATACAAAAATTCTGCTCCTCTGTAGCTCTGTTCCCCCCTACTCGATCGTTGATGTCACAAAATTACATGTTTATAGTGTGCTGCCCCAAGCCATAAACTAATAATTATTTTAAGTGCATTTGTGTCTTAAATTAAAAGTAAAAAAACAGGCCGGGCGCGGTGGCTCATGCCTGTAATCCCAGCACTTTGGGAGGCCGAGGCGGGTGGATCACGAGGTCAAGAGATGGAGACCATCCTGGTCAACAAGGTGAAACCCCGTCTCTACTAAAAATACAAAAATTAGCTGGGCATGGTGGCACATGCCTGTAGTCCCAGCTACTCGGGAGGCTGAGGCAGGAGAATTGCTTGAATCCAGGAGGCGGAGGTTGCGGTGAGCCGAGATTGCGCCATTGCACTCCAGCCTGGG
>CAUYUD010016551.1:0-10307 GCA_963575295.1 Alouatta caraya
GTGCCTTGGCCTGGAAGCAGGCCGCAGACCCTCAGCTTTGCCCACCGCTTCCTGACCGTGGACCCCTGCAAACTAATGAGCTTCGGGCCTTTGCGAAGATGTGTAAGCAGGATCTGAGCATTCTGCACACCGAGGAAATGCGCTTCCTGAGGGAGTGGGTGGAGAGTATGGGGAGTAAAATACCACCTGCTACTCAGAAAGCTAAATCAGAAGAAAATACCAAGGAAGAAAAACCTGATAGTAAGAAGGCAGAGGAAGACTTAAAGGCAGACGAACCATCAAGTGAGGAAAGTGATCTAGAAATTGATAATGAAAGTGTGATTGAACCAGACACTGACACCCCTCAAGAAATGGGAGATGAAAATGCAGAGATAACAGAGGAGATGATGGATCAGGCAAATAAGAAAGTGGCTGCTATTGAAGCCCTAAATGATGGTGAATTGCAAAAAGCCATTGACTTATTCACAGATGCCATCAAGCTGAATCCTCGCTTGGCTGTTTTGTATGCCAAGAGGGCCAGTGTCTTCATCAAATTACATAAGCCAAATGCTGCCATCCGAGACTGTGACAGAGACATTGAAATAAATCCTGATTCAGCTCAGCCTTACAAGTGGCGAGGGAAAGCACACAGACTTCTAGGCCACTGGGAAGAAGCAGCCCATGATCTTGCCCTTGCCTGTAAATTGGATTATGATGAAGATGCAAGTGCAATGCTGAAAGATGTTCAACCTAGGGCACAGAAAATTGCAGAACATTGGAGAAAGTATGAGCGAAAACATGAAGAGCAAGAGATCAAAGAAAGAATAGCAAGAGTTAAGAAAGCTGGAGAAGAGCATGAGAGAGCCCAGAGGGAGGAAGAAGCCAGACGACAGTCAGGAGCTCAGTATGGCTCTTTTCCAGGTGGCTTTCCTGGGGGAATGCCTGGTGGTTTTCCCGGAGGAATGCCTGGAATGGCCGGAATGCCTGGACTCAATGAAATTCTTAGTGATCCAGAGGTTCTGGCAGCCATGCAGTATCCAGAAGTTATGGTGGCCTTCCAGGATGTGGCTCAGAAACCAGCAAATATGTCAAAATACCAGAGCAACCCAAAGCTTATGAATCTTATCAGCAAATTGTCAGCCAAATTTGGAGGTCAAGCATAATGTCCTTCTGATAAATAAAGCCTTTGCTGAAGGAAAAGCAACCTAGATCACCTTATGGATGTCGCAATAATACAAACCAGTGTACCTCTGACCTCATCAAGAGAGCTGGGGTGCTTTGAAGATAATCCCTACTCCTCTTCCCCAAATGCAGCTGAAGCATTTTACAGTGGTTTGCCATTAGGGTATTCATTCAGATAATGTTTTCCTACTAGGAATTACAAACTTTAAACACTTTTTAACTTTAAAAATATTTAAGACAAATTTAAAGGATCTGTTAATTCTTATATTTTTCTTTACTAATCATTTTGGATTTTTTTCTTTAAATTATTGGGCAGGGAAGATACTTAATGTATAGAAGATTTTTGCTCTAATTTGAGTGAAATAAAAGTTTATTAGTGCGAGGCAAACATTAAAAAATGCGTATTTAGATATTTTGCCCATTTTAAAATCAGATTATGTTGTTTCCCTATTGTTTGAGCTTTTTATATGTTCTGGTTATATCCCTTGTCAGATGGGTAGGTTACAAATATTTTCTCCCATTCTGTGAGTTGTCTCCTCACTTTGCTGGTTGTTTCCTTTGCTGTGCAGAAGCTTTTTAACTTGATGTGATCCTATTTGTCCATTTTTACTTTTATTGCTTGTGCTTTTGAGGTCTCACTCAAGAAATATTTCTCCAAACCAATGTTCTGGAGTGTTTCCCTAATGTTTCCCTCTATTAGTTGCATAGTTCCAGGTCTTAGAATTAATTCTATAGTCTATTTGATTTCTATTTTTGCATATGGCAAGAGATAGGAGTCTAGTTTCATTCTTTTAGCATTTGGAGCTCTAGTTTCCCCCGGCACAATTTATTGAAGAGACTATCCTTTTCCCAGTGTATGTTCTTAGCACCTTTATGGAATATGAATTGACTGTAAACATGCGAATTTATTTCTGGTTTTCTATTCGGTTCAATTGCTCTATATGTCTGTTTTTAGGTTAGCACCACGCTACTTAGGTTACTATAGCTCTATAGTATATTTTGAAGTCAGATAATATGATTCCTCCAGTTTTGTTCTCTTTGCTTCGGATGGCTTTGGCTATTCTGGGTCTTTTGTGGTCCCATATAAATTTTAGAATTTTTTCTATTTCTGTGAAGAATGTCATTGGTATTTTGATAGGGATTGCATTGAATCTGTAGATTGTTTAGGGTCGTGTAGACATTTTAACAATATTGATTCTTCCAATTGTGAATGTAGAATATCTTCTTTTTAGGGTGTCTTTTTCAATTTATTTTATCAATGTTTCATAGTTTTCATAGTAGAGATTACTTCTTTGGTTAACTTTATTCTTGGTATTTTATTTTATTCGTAGCTATTGTAAATGAGATTTCTTTCCTGGTTTCCTTTTCAGATTCTTTTCTGTGGGCATATAGAAATGCTACTGGTTTTTGCATATTGATTTTTTTATCCTGCAACTTTACTGAATTTGTTTATAAGTTCAAACTGTTTTCTGGTGGAGTCTTTAGGTTTTTCTAAATATAATTCCATATCGTCTGCAAAGAAGGATAATTTGACTTCTTCCTTTCCAGTTTGGAGGCCCTTTACTTCTTTCTTTTGTCTGATTGCTCTGGCTAAGACTTGCAGTACTATATTAAATAGGAATGGAGAAAGTGGGCATTCTCATCTTGTTCCAGATCTTGGATGAAAGGCTTTCACTTTTTTCCATTCAATATATTATTAGCTATGGGTTTGTCATATATGGCTTTTATCATGTAGAGGTATATTCCTTTTATTCTCAGTTTTTTGAGTTTTTGTCATGAAGGATGTTGATGTTGAATCTTATCAAATGCTTTTTTGGCATCAATTGAAATGATCCTATAATTTTTGTCCTTCATTTTGTTGATATGATTTATCACATTTATTGATTTGCATATGTTGAACTGTCTTGCATCCCTGGAATGAATCCCACTTGATCATGATGAATGGAATTTTTTTTTTTTTTTTTTTTTTTGAGGTGGAGTGTTGCTATGTCAACCAGGCTGGGGTGCAGTGGCATGATCTTGGCGCACTGCAACCTCTGCCTCCCGGGTTCAAGCAATTCTCCTGCCTCAGCCTCCCACGTAGTTGGAATTACAGGTGCCCATGACCATACCTGGCTAATTTTTATATTTTTAGTAGAGACGAGGTTTTACCATGTTGGCCAGGCTGGTCTTGAACTCCTGACCTCATGATCCACCTGCCTCGGCCTCTCAAAGTGGTGAGATTACAGGCGTGAGCCACTGTGCCCAGACATGATGAATGATATTTTTAATTTGTTATTGAATTTGGTTTGCTAGTATTTTGTTGAAGATTTTTGGATCTGTGTTCATCAGAAATACTGGCCTGTAGTTTTCATTTTCAACTTTCCATTTCTTGATTCATTGATTTTAGCCAGTATCTCTTGACTTTCCTCTAAGACAATGAAGGATTTAACAGCCCTACCTTCCTATCTGTCTCTCCTCCCCTCATGGCTATTCCCAATGTCACAGCTTCAGTTCATTATACAGTTAATTTTACATTGCCAACATTTATAAAATTTATACTTTCTTATATAATTAGACTTATTTTTCTGTGTTTTGACTGTTATTAAGTCTAAAAGTAGTCAGAATTTGTATTTTATTTAAAAGAATATTACCATTCATTGTATAATCAGTTCCATTCAATTCCAATAAAAATATTAATTCATTACACACTTTGGGCCAGACACCCTTCTAAGTGCTAAGGATACATCAATGAGTACAACAGGTGAACATCCGGCCTTTATAGACCTAATATTTTAATGTATAATTAGACTCATAGAAAAAACGATGCAACCCTATGTTATTTAACCTGTGCCAATAGAAAAATAAATGAAATTATATTGGAATAAGGAGAGAGGAAGTAGAGAAAACAGGGCAATGAATTTTTATAACGTGTTATTATAATGTGCGTTTTCTTTCTCTCTGTGATAACTCAGAATCCTCAACATTTTAGAAGAAATGTTTTTTGTTTTTTGTTTTTTTTCTTAAAGATATTGTTTCCAAGGCCTCCTGATTGGCTGATCTTATTTGCTGTTTTCAATTTCATCTTGCTGAAGGTTTCTTTGTTTAGTTTGCTGTAGGGGTTTTCTTGCTTTTGCTTTTGCTGGTTTTACTTTGTATTGAATGACTGGGGTTGGTTGCTTTTTTAATTCCATGACTTTCTCTTTTATTTATACTGCTGGAATAAAGTCTCAAACAATTATTTCAAGAAGTATCATGTATTCAGATAAGGACTTTATTTTCACCATTTCATTTACCCATTTGGTTGATAGTTTTTGCTGGGAATAGAATTGTTTACTAAAAATCCATCTCCATCAGAACTCTGAAGGTATTCTCTCACACCCCGAAGAAAAGGTCAGATGCTAAACTGAGTGTTGCTCCCTTGAGGCTATCCTGCCTTCCCATCAACCCATAAGCATTACATATTCTTTCCTTTAGCCTTGGCAAAAGAAATTTTACAAGGATGTATTTAAATGTGAGTTTTTAAAATAAAATTAATTTTGCTGGGTGTATTACAGGAGCTTCCTTTCATGAGACTCTTACCTGTCTTCAGCTGTGGAAAAATCCCCTTTATTCTTATTTATTTATTTATTTTACTTTTACTGGTTGTGTGCATTAGTGAGAAGCAGGGAAAGAGTAGAACAAGGACTTTTATCTGTAGCTGACTGTGAACAATCAATTAAAAGAACTTATCACCCTCAGACTACCCTTCATTCTTTGTTTCTTGGATAAATTCCCAGTGTTTTGGAAATCATACTGGGTAGATTTAGGCCTTCTTATATTGCTTCTCGGTATTTCCTCACTCTTCTCATAATTTACTTCTCAGCTTTTGTTTTCTCTGTGTTCTGGGAAATTTGTTTAACTCTTTGGTCCAGTCTTTCCATTGAATTTTTTGTGTTGACAATGATATTTTTACTTTCCATGAATTCTCTCTTATTCTCAGAGAGCAGCCCTTTTAAATTTAATGGATGCAATATCTTATTCACTGAAGCTTGTCTTCTCTTCTTTGAATCATCCATTTCCTTTGCATGCTTTGCTCTGCCATCCAACTTGGTCTTTGCCTTTTGTGCTGATCACTTTCTCTTCCTGCGTATGAAGGATTGGACTGATTGCTTCAGATAGCTAATATGGATTGTCTCTGCCTTTTAGGGCCTACTAATGGATAAGAAGGCTGGCCTCATGATCTGGGTATGATTTCAGGGTCCGGGTTCCCTGGCTAACTTTAGGGCATGTGGGCAGAGAGCTGGGTCCTACTGCCTCCCTATTCCGCACTGCCAGAAGAGGCTCTTCTCTGAAGAGTCAGTCTCCACTCTGGCAAGCCCTGTACCCTCTAGAGTGAAGTTCTTGGATTTAGCATGAGGGCAGTGCTCCCACTAGTCTGGGAGCTGGTTGTGAAAGAAGGCAAGGCCAATCTGCACAACGATCCTGTAAACAAGTCTCCAACCAAACCCCCAACTCTGTCTTAAATCTGTGGATTCCAGGTTCGTGATCTTGTGAAATATTCTCAACTTTTACAATCTTCTTCTGTGCATGTTCTGAGCTGTGACTCCCTTTCTCCTACTTTTCTACCAATAAAAGTCTATCTTCCATTCCAGATGTCAGTAAAAATCTTCCACCCTCTCATGCACCCACCTCTTATTTTCAGTGTCTTTATGAACATATTCCTATTCATCTCTTTTCTAACATTTCAAAAGATTTTAAGAGAAAAAAGGAAGCTAGAAATGTATGCCCTGCCCAGCATCTTATATCAGAATCTCTTTTCTTTTTCCCTTATAAGATACTGAAAATATCATCTTCAATCGTGTTCTATTACTCTTGTTTTCAAGTATTGAGAAGAGACTGTTCTTAACATTTTGTCTTGACTAAGTTGATGGATATTTTTTCTTTATTTCTGTCATAGCAGGAGCCAATCCAATTGTGAATTTAAATATATGATCTCAGTAACTGGGTTCAAATTATGAGATGTAACCAGCACTGAGAATTGGGAGTTAGGCAAGAACCTCTGTTTTCTGATGATATTTGCACATCTCTTGAATACACTAAAATCCATTGAACTGGACAATGAAGAAAATAAGATTGAATCAGGAGGCAGTTTTGAGTAGGGTTTAAGAATACAGACTTTGGAGTTAGGCTTACCTGATTCAATTCCTGGCTTTACAATTTACTGGCTGTATAACTTTACTAAGCTACTAATTCTCTCTGCCCCTCAATTCCCACATCTGGAAAGCAAAAGTAATGATATCAGTCTTAGAGTGCACATGGGTGGGCACACACACCCACACATACACTGCTCAAAAGGGCCAGAAAGTGTCTTGTGGAAACAGAATGGTGGAGGCCAGGCAAAGGCTTCATCACTCCTTCCTCTGCAACAGCATACCCCTCTCCAACTCTGCCTTGGTGCAGAAGCAGCTTTGTCCTGGCTCTATCCTGAGGTCCTTGCCTCAGGGGAGAGAGGACAGATCCAATTCAGTGAGAAAACAACTAATTGTCACCTTCTCTTGGCCTTTTCTTTTCCTCTGACTTTTATCAATCCCAGTCCCGTATCCATAAAGTCCTCTCCTCAAATTTGAAAAATGGATAGTGGTGAAAGACAGAAAAAAATTGAAGGTTGAAATGAGCCAACATTGCATCACCGCACTCCAGTCTGGGCAACAGAGTGAGACTCCGTCTCAGGAAAAAAAAAAAAAAAGGCACCAAGCCGATAGCCTGCTGTACAGGACCTATCAATCCATACTTCTCAATAAAGGACTGCTCACCCAAAGGGAAAAGCATTTCCAACTCCTTTCTTTACCTACTTTACTCTGATCTAAAATTGACTTTACTGAGAAGACAAAGAAGACGTGACTAATATTTTGGCAGGAAGGAAATCCACCCTACAATTGGTACTAGCCATCAGGAATGGTTGGTTCTTAGCAAGATGATGGTGACATAGAGTTATAAAATTTCTAGGTTAAAGCAAAAATAAGAATAATGAACATGATGATGACAATACAATAATCATAGCAAACATTTATAAGAACTTACTATGCCCAGAAAGTTTTCTAAATATTTCATGTTTTAACTCATCAAATTCCAACCATAACTCTACAATTAACATTCTCATTATTCAGAAGAGAAAACTTACAGAGACCAGCCTCTCATTTGGTAGTACCCAGAACTGAGGCCAAGAGAAGTGAAGGATCTTGCATGTAATTATTGAAGTTTGTTTTATTTGCCTTCAGACTTCCTTCTTCATGAATTCATCTTTTCTCTTTACCACATTTCAGGTTCTCAATCCCTTTTATTTATTCATTATTTTAAATAGAGACAGGGTCTCACTATGTTGCCCAGGCTGGCCTCAAACTCCTGGGCTCAAGCTCTTCTCTTGTCTTGGCCTCCCGAAGTGCTAGTATCACAGGCGTGAGCCACCATGCCTGGCCAATCCACTTTATTTAGAAAGAAACCTGTTTTTATTAAAACATCCTATGTCATCCACTTATCCTTTACTCATCAAGGTCATGAACATGTAAGTGATTTTGGTGCCAAACCCAATGTTTGATATCTTCTTCTTGCTTGTCCCATCGGCAGCATTTTTTCTTTTTGTTTGTTTTTTAGAATTTCAAATTTTATTATAAACTAAAGGGTAGACATACAGTTTTGTGACACTGAGTAATGCTGAGGCAATTGGGTAAATTAAGTGATGTTGTGACTTGGGGGTCCCAACAATCCTGTCACACAGGTGGTAAGCTTAGTACCCAATAAGTGGTTCTTCAGCTCATTCACCTTTTCTGTCTCTGCCATCTAGTGGTCCCCAGTGACTGATATTCCTGTGTTTATGTTCGTGTATATTCAGTGTTTGGCTCCCACTTGTAAGTGAAAACATATTGTTTGTGATTTTCTGTTCTTGCATTAGTTATCTTGGGTTAGGGGTCTCCAGCTCATCCCTGTTGCTCCAAATGACATGATCTCATTCTTTTTTTATGGCTGTATAGTACAGTATACCATGGCATATATGTGCCACATTTTCTCTTTTTTTAATATATTTTATTGCACTTTAGGTTCTGGAGTACATGTGAAGAACATGCAGGATTGTTGCATAGGTACATACATGGCAATGTGGTTTGCTGCCTCCATCTCCATCACCTATATCTGGCATCTCTCCCCATGTTATCCCTCCCCAATCTCCCTACCCTCACTGTCCCTCCCCTATTCCCCAACAACAGACCCCAGTGTGTGATGCTCCCCTCCATGTGTCCATGTGTTCTCGTTGTTCAACACCCACCTATGAGTGAGAACATGCAGTGTTTGATTTTCTGGTCTTGTGTCAGTTTGCTGAGAATGATGGTTTCCAGGTTCATCCATGTCCCTACAAAGGACACGAACTCATCTTTTTTATGGCTGCATAGTATTCCATGATATATATGTGCCAAATTTTCCCTGTCCAGTCTATCATCGATGGGCATTTGGATTGGTTTCAGGTCTTTGCTATTGTAAACAGTGCCGCAATAAACATGTGTGCATGTGTCTTTATAATAGAATGATTTCTAATCCTTTGGATATATCCCCAGTAATGGGATTGCTGGATCAAATGGAATTTCTATTTCTAGGTCCTTGAGGAATCGCCACACTGTCTTCCACAATAGTTGAACTAATTTGCACTCCCACCAACAGTGTAAAAGTGTTCCTATTTCTCCACATTCTCTCCAGCATCTGTTGTCTCCAGATTTTTTAATGATCACCATTCTAACTGGCATGAGATGGTATCTCAATGTGGTTTTGATTTGCATTTCTCTAATGACCAGTGATGAAGAGCATTTTTCATATGTTTGTTGGCCTCATATATGTCTTCTTTTGAAATGTGTCTGTTCATATCCTTTGCCCACTTTTGGATAGGTTTGTTTGTTTTTTTCTTGTAAATCTGTTTTAGTTCTTTGCAGATTCTGGATATTAGCCCTTTGTCAGATGGGTAGATTGCAAAAATTTTTTCCAATTCTGTTGGTTGACGGTTCACTCTAATGATTGTTTCTTTTGCTGTGCAGAAGCTCTGGAGTTTAATTAGATCCCATTTGTCTATTTTGGCTTTTGTTGCCAATGCTTTTGGTGTTTTAGACATGAAGGCGTCGCCTATGCCTCTGTCCTGAATGGTTTTGCGTAGGTTTTCTTCTAGGGTTTTTATGGTGTTAGGTCTTATGTTTAAGTCTTTAATCCATCTGGAGTTAATTTTAATGTAAGGTGTCAGGAAGGGGTCCAGTATCTGCTTTCTGCACATGGCTAGCCAGTTTTCCCAACACCATTTATTAAACAGGGAATCCTTTCGCCATGGCTTGTTTTTGTCAGGTTTGTCAAAGATCAGATGGTTGTAGCCTTGTAGTATAGTTTGAAGTCCGGTAGCTTGATGCCTCCAGCTTTGTTCTTTATGCTTAGAACTGACTTGGCTATGCGGGCTCTCTTTTGGTTCCATATGAAGTTTTAGGTGGTTTTTTCCAGTTCTGTGAAGAGGGTCATAGGTAGCTTGATGGGGATAGCACTGAATCTGTAAATTACTTTGGGCAGTATGGCCATTTTCACAATATTGATTCTTCCTAACAATGAACATGGAATGTTTTTCCATCTGTTTATGTCCTCTCTTATTTCGTTGAGCAGTGAGTGGTTTGTAGTTCTCCTTGAAGAGTTCCTTTACATCCTTGTTAGTTGTATTCCTAGGTATTTTATTCTCTTTGTAGCAATTGTGAATGGCAGTTCATTCTTGATTTGGCTGTCTTTAAGTCTGTTGTTGGTGTATAGGAATGTTTGTGATTTCTGCACATTGATTTTGTATCCTGAGACTTTGCTGAATTTGCTTACCATTTCAGGAGATTTTGGGGTGAGACAATGGGATCTTCTAAATATACAATCATGTCGTCTGCAAATAGAGACAATTTGACTTCCTCTTTCCTAATTGAATACTCTTTATTTCTTTTTCTTGCCTGATTGCTCTGGCTAGAACTTCCAATGCTATATTGAATAGGAGTGGTGAGAGAGGGCATCCTTGTCTAGTGCCACATTTCAAAGGGAATGCTTCCAGTTTTTGCCCATTCAGTATGATATTGGCTGTAGGTTTGTTGTAAATAGCTTTTATTATTTTGAGATATGTTCCATCAATACTTAGT
>CAUYUD010016552.1:0-38690 GCA_963575295.1 Alouatta caraya
GTCCCAGCTACTTGGGAGGCTGGGGCAGGAGAATTGCTTGAACCCGGGAGGCGGAGGTTGCGGTGAGCCGAGATCGCGCCATTGCACTCCAGCCTGGGTAACAAGAGCGAAACTCCGTCTCAAAAAAAAAAAAAAAAAAGAACCAGAACCCAGCATCTTAAGCCTCATTCTGATCTCTTTTCCATGGCATATTATTTAGAAATTTGCTCTTATTTTTTTTTTTTATATTTCAGACTAGTCATAATTACTTCTGTTTTGTTTACAGAGAGTCAATGCTCCTTTAACTACACCTAGATATGTGGCAAGTTTTCCCCACTATTTCTGAAATTTCAGTACTACTTTCTAGGTATTTCCTTCTTTATGAAGCACAGCATTTCAAAATTCCCTTGGTGAAAGTAACTAGGCGATAAATTCTGTTAAGCTTCCGTTGTCTGTAAAATTATTTAGCTTTTATTTTTGAATGATAGCTTAGTTTAATTGAAAATTCAGGGTTTACAGTTAAATTTTTTCATTGTATTTAAAAGATGCTAAAAGTTGAAATTATTTTTTTTTAAAGACTCTATTCCAGTGTCTTACAATTTTTCTCTTTTTTTGAGATGATGGCTCACTGTGTTGCCCAGGCTAGAGCACCTTGGTGCAATTTTGGATCATTGAACCCTGGACCTCCCGGGCTCAAATGATCCTCCCATCTCAGCCTTCCAGGTAGCTTGGACTATAGGGATTACATCATCATGCTTGGCTAATTATTTTAACTTTTTGTAGAGATGGGGCCTCACTATATCACCCAGGCTTGTTTCTAACTCCTGGGCTTAAGCGGTCCTCCTAGTCCTTCCAAAGAGCTGAGATTGCAGGTGTGAGCCACCACACCCAGTCTACTTTTTGTCTTTATTCTGACTGTTGAGAAGACTAATTATTATGCCCTTGTTGATAAACCATCTTTCCCTGGACAGCTTTTAAGAGTCTCTTCTTGTCTTAAATATTCAATATTGGGTGACAAAATATCACGATATATATTATTATCATTATTCATTCTACTTGCAAATCATTTTTTCATCAGTACTTAGAATTTCTTAACCATTATCTCTTCAAATATTAACTCTTTCCAGATTTATCTACTTTCTCCATCTTGAAATCTAGTTAGGTGCATGTTAAATCTTATTTTATTTTCCATGTATTTTCAACTCTCATTTTTATTTCTTGTCTCCATGCCTCTATGTATTAAGTTTGCTTAATTATTTAATACTATCTTCCAGTTAGTTTCCTCACAACCTTTTCAAATCTGTCTAATCTGTAACATAAGTCATAAACCAAGTTTTGATTTTTATTAAACATTTATTTTTAAGTGTTTTTTGTATTTTTTTTTAAATCATACTACCTTTATTATATGTTTTTCTATTCTTGAGAGGTTGTTTGGAGGTTCTAGTGGGGAAGCACAGCTACTCGTATACCCTTCACCAAAGACGGGTCCTCCTGTATCAGGGATGGTCATTCTCTTCGACCAAGTGCAGAGCTTTGGGAGGGATGCACGTGGAGTGGTGAGGAGTAAGGGAACACCCACCTAGTCAGCCAGATCAGCCGAATCTGGTGATCAATGGGGTGACAGATGTCGCAGCCAGATCATCCTCACATCCTTTCTTTTTCTATACTTAAGCTTCTTAAATATCTTTTGTTAAATTTCCAAGGATAATTGTTTGGGTGTTCACTCCTTTAATTCCATTATGTGAATTACTTGTAAGTCTACTTTCAATGTTTGTTGTTCAATCTGATTGTGGCAAAACAGCAAAATTATCACAAAATATTTGGTGTTGAATTGCATATAGAGACTTAATTTGACCCTATCACAGAATTTCCCTTGAACATAAAATTCCAATAATATGAAAAAAAGAAATCAGCAAGAAGTTAATTAATGTGGTATTATGTTTTCAGAGCAAAACAAAATGAAAACTAATGTCAATATATAATATTGCTTGAATAACCTGTTATATACCCATGCAATATGGACACATATATGTGTGTATGAATGTATGTATATATACACACATGCAAACACACAGAGACGTCTACACACATATTCATTCTACTACATGTATCTACTTACTTAAAAAAATAAAGACACAGGACACAGGAAGGATGAATGATAATGTAATGGTTATTTATGGGAGAAATGTTTGACTACAATTTTTCTCCTTTGTTATTTTCACCATCACTTGCAGATAAAGAACTACCAAGTATGATGTAAAACTCTTCAAGTTTCTCAATTAAACAAGGATTTTTAGAAAAATTTCATGCAGAGATAATCAAAAGGAAGATCACATGCACTCATCTATATTGAAGTAATCTCTTTAATTATATATACAGCTCTAGTGCATAATTTTATGTAAACACTGTATGATCTCTGTTAGTTCTTCACATACTTGACTAATTTGCATAACTGAGTTAGTCTGCCACTCTGATTTTCTGTAAGACTGATTCTCTCTCTGCTCTAGTTTAACCCTAGAAAATGCTCAATTATTAAGATCAGTAAGAAATATGTGTTTACTGTAACTTCATAAACATGACATATATAAAGTAATTAAAACTGTTCTCTTTTCAGTAGAAACATCCTTCAGTGTTTTTCCCCAATGAATGTAGAGCACTATTAATGGCACAAATAAATATAAAATAAACCTCTGGGCCTTAAGGCCTTCAGGAAGTTTTTGAATCCAGTAATAATCAAGAAAACACTACATATTAGTATAAAGAAACACACATAATGATTGACAAAATGTTTTCCACAACAGCAGCAGAAAATTCAAAGAAGCATTTCCCTTGGGCATGTATTAATAAACTTAAATATATTGCCCAAAAGACTAAATTACATTATATCCTTTTACATTTCTTTTGCCATTGGAAAGTTAAGGATTCATGAAAAGACCCACTGAATACCATGGCCTAAGTTGTTAGAAATCCTCCCTTTCAATAATTATTTCTTTCTCCTGCATATTTAGCTCCTTCTATTTTCTCACTGTTAGTCTCAGAAAGGCATGCTACATATGTTTTCTATACTTTTCCTCTACCTTTCAGCTCACTGTAAGTTGAGTCCTCTGATACTATACTGAAAAAGTGACCCCAAAATTTACAGATGGCTTGATAATTGAATATGGTCTGGTTTCAGGAAAAAACAAAGGGAGAGTACGCATGTTCAAATTACTATGGCTGGGTAAAAGTAGATATGCACCAGAGAGAAATTTTTATTTTATGGATGCCCCCCTGCAAAACCTGTAAATTTTCATTTCCCTCTAAATTATCATTAGGAATTTAAAGCAATACAGTTTTCTATCCCTATGTTAATCAACAGTGAAAACAGTAAAAAATACCATAGCGGCTTGCTTCAGGAAATAGGTGTACCTGAAAAATAGAACTAAGAACCCACTGAACTGGCTCACATATCAAGCCTAACAGCTTGCCTTTTCTGACTGTTGTGATGAACAGCTTTCTCATCAAGACATACTTTAAGACACTTGCTTTAATGTTACCACCAATTCAAAGCTTTCATGTCATAAACTCTGAGAGATTCCTACACATTTATGACTCTGAAACCAGGGTCAAATACATAATGTGCAGAGCTCAGTGTAAAATGAAATTTGGGGCCCCTTATTCAAAAAGGGATTACAATATGACATTAAAGGTGCTAAAAACAAAATTTTTCTGTTTCTTTCATGGCCTGACTCTTGATATGTCATGTTTTTTATTTGTTATTAAATAATGTTTTTTATTAAAACATTAAAATTTTAAATCATTAGCATGATTTTTTTCCATTCAGCTTTATATCATGAAATGCCAGTTTTAAAGACATTTAACTGTTATATGGAGTCACCAAAATGCACAATTTATATTTTGCAGCTCAAACATTGATCTGTACATTGTTCTTACCAGAATAGTAAAAATACTGCACAAAACTATTTTTATTTCATTTTTCATGAGCAAACATTCTACCAATACCCTCTACCTTTAGCTTACTGATGAGTAAGGAAAACAGGAAAAAAAGGAAATATGTCCTGCTCTATCTGTACCTTTTAGCAAAGAGGTTGGTTGATACTTAGAAATAATAGGAGTAAGAATGAATATGGATTTATTTGACAGATATATAGATGTGATGGATCTACAGATATAATTGTGTATATGGAACCTATGTGGAGTTATATAGGTTTCTTTGTTCATGGTTTTTGAAACACAATTTCCTTCTTTTTCTGCATTTTAAACAAGTTCTGATTAGAGAAAAGTGTGGCCTTATTGAAGCTGTCAATATCCCTGCTTACCCAGCTGTATGCCTAACCCACTATGTGCTTGCTTTGTCTTGTTTTTTTGCTGAACTCCAGGCATTCTGAATTCACAGGTAATTGAATCACAGGGGCTGGTCTTTCCTTTGCTATTCTCATAATAGTGAATAAGTCTCATGAGCTCTGATGGATTTATCAGAAGTATCCGCTTTTGCTTTTTCCTCCTTTTTCTCTTGCCTCCACCATGTAGGAAGTGCTTTTGCCTCCTGCCATGATTCTGAGGCCTCCCCAGCCATGTAGAACTGTAAGTCCAATTAAACCTCTTTTTGTTCCCAGTTTCCAGTATGTCTTTATCAGCAGCATGAGAACAAACTAATACAGTAAATTGGTACCAGGAGAATGGGGTGTTGCTAAAAAGATACCCAAAAATGTAGAAGCGACTGTTGAAATAGTTTGGAGGCTCAGAAGAAGACAGGAAAATGTGGGAGAGTTCGGAACCTTATAGAGACTTGTTTAATGGCTTTGACAAAAATGCTGATAGTGACATAATAAAGTCCAGGCTGAGGTAGTCTCTGATGGAAATGAGGAACTTGCTGAGAACTGGAGCAAAGGTGACTCTTGTTACGCTTTAGCAAAGAGACTAGCAGCATTTTGCCCCTGCCCTAGAGATTTGTGGAACTTTGAACTTGAGAGAGATAATTTAGGGTACCTGGTGGAAGAAATTTCTAAGCAGCAATGCATTCAAAAGGGGAGTTGGGTGCTGTTCAAAGCATTCCATTTTAAAAGGGAAACAGAGCATAAAAGTTCAGAAAATTTGCAGCCTGATGGTGCAGTAGAAATTTAAGCTGGATGCAGAAATTTGCATAAGTAGTGAGGAGCCTAATGTTAATTCTCAAGACAATGGGAAATGTTTCCAGACCATGTCAGAGACCTTCACAGAAGCCCCTCCCATTATAGGCCCAGAGGTCCAGCAGAGAAAAGTGGTTTCATGTGCCAGGCCCAGGGTTCCTGTGCTGCATGCAGCCTAGGGACTTGGTGCCCTATTTCTCAGCTGCTTCAGCCATGACTCAAAGGGGCCAAGGTATAGCTTGGACTGCGACTTCAGAGAGTGGAAGCTCCAAGCCTTGGCAGCTTTACTTAGTGTTGAGCCTCTGGGTGCACAGAACTCAAGAATTGAGATTTGGAACCCTCTGACTAGATTTCAGAAGGTGTATGGAAATGCCTGGATGTCCAGGCCAAAGTTTGCTGCAGGGGCAGGGACTTCATGGGGAACCCCTGCTAGGGCAGTGTGGAAGAGAAATGTGGGGTCAAAGCCCCCACACACAGTCCTTGCTGGGGCACTGCACTGCATAGTGGAACTGTGAGAAGAGGGTCACTGTCCTCCAGAACCCAGAATGGTAGCTCAACAGACAGCTTGCACTGTGCACCTGAAAAAGCTGAAGACACTCAACACCAGCCTGTGAAAGCAGCCAGGAGGGAGGCTGTACCCTGCAAAGTCACAGGAGCGGAGCTGCCCAAGACCATTGGAATGTACCCCTTGCATCAGCGGGACCTGGAGGTGAACCTGGAGTCAAAGGACATCATTTTGAAGCTTTAAGATTTGACTGCACCACTGGATTTCAGACTTGTACAGGCCCTGTAACCCCTTTGTTTTGGCCAGTTTGTCCCATTCGGAATGGTTGTGTTTACCCAATACCTGCCCATTGTATCTAGGAAGTAACTAGCTTGCTTTTGATTTTACAGGCTTTTAAGTGGAAGGGGCTTGCCTTGTTTCCAATGAAACTTTGAACTGTGGACTTTAGAGTTAATGCTGAGATGAGTTAAGACTTTGGGGGACTGTTGGAAAGGTATCATTGGAATTGAAACATGAGGACGTGAGATTTGGAGCGGCCAGGGGCAGAATGGTATGGTTTGGCTGTGTCCCCGCCCAAATCTCAACTTGAATTGTATCTCTCAGAATTCCCACATGTTGTGGGAGGGACCTGGGGGGAGTTAACTGAATCAAAGGGCCCAGTCTTTCCCTGCTATTCTGATGATAGTGAATAAGTCTCACGATATCTGATGGGTTTATCAGCGGTTTCTGCTTTTCCTTCTTCCTCATTTTTCTCTTGCCACTGCCATGTAAGAAGTGCCTTTTGATATGAACAGACACCTCTCAAAAGAAGACATTTATGCAGCCAACAAACATGAAAAAAAGCTCATCATCACTGGTAATTAGAGAAATGCAAATCAAAACTACATTGAGATACCATCTCACACCAATTAAAATGGCAATCATTGAAAAATCAGGAGACAACAGATGCTGGAGAGGATGTGGAGAAATAGCAGTGCTTTTACACTGTTGGTGGGAGTGTAAATTAGTTCAA
This sequence comes from Alouatta caraya, assembly GCA_963575295.1. NCBI lineage: Eukaryota > Metazoa > Chordata > Mammalia > Primates > Atelidae > Alouatta > Alouatta caraya. The sequence continues at coordinate 6,626 of CAUYUD010016552.1, forward strand.
CCATTGTAGAAGACAGTATGGCAATGCCTCGAGGATCTAGAAATAGAAATACCATTTGACCCAGCAATCCCATTACTGGGTATATACCCCAAAGATTATAAATCATTCTATTATAAAGACTCATGCACATGTATGCTTACTGGGAACCAACCCAAATGCCCATCAGTGATAGACCGGATAAAGAAAAGGAGGCACATATATACCATGGAATACTATGCAGCCATAAAGAAGGATGAGTTCATGTCCTTTGCAGGGACATGGATAAAGCTGGAAACCATCATTTTCAGCAAACTGACACAAGAACAGAAAACCAAACACCACATGTTTTCACTCATAAGTGGGTGTTGAACAATGAGAACATATGGACACAGGGAGGGGGACATCACACACTGGGGCCTGTCAGAGGATGGGGGCTAGGGGAGGAATAGCAGAGTGGGGAGACTGGGGAGGAAAGCATTAGGAGAAATACCTAATGTAGATGACGGGGTGATGGATGCAGCAAACCACTGCCAAGGCATGTGTATACCTGTGTTACAAACCTGCACATTCTGCACATGTATCCCAGAACTTAAAGTATAATCAAGAAAAAAATAAATAACAAATATAAAAATTAAGAAAAAAAGAAGTATCTTTCACCTCCCACCATGATTCTGAGGCCTCCCAGCCATGTAGAACTGTAAGTTCAATTAAACCTCATTTTGTTCCCAGTTTCAGGTATGTCCTTAGCGTGAAAATGAACTAACACAACAGGAATTCTTTACTCACAGGGCATCATGAACATCTCTGTAAGTGAACTGGCAATGAAGATAGATATACATATTGTGGATACGTTTTCTGCTCACAAATGTGCTCCTCTCTCATTACACTTCACTTAGAAAGCACAAGTTCAAAAACAAGTTAAGAATTTTAAAACGGCAACAAGAGAGTGCTAAACCAAGTACAAGGTAGTCTCACATGCAAGACCCATCTTAAAAATTTCCTGTCCCCATTTTCAGAAGTTCTACACATACCTGTCTCTAATGTTTTCCTTTTGAGACACTACTAAGGATCTATTAAGGCGGTGTTCTTTCTTACTGCAGTAAGATTAATAAACTCAGCTATACTTGATCAACAAGGCTTACCTCACAGCTTTCATGGGGAAGTTTGATGCCAGAGACTTTAAATTCAAATTTATGACCCAACACTAAGAAGCATTAAAATATCTCATAGTGTGCATGTTATCCACTAATCTCACCCATAATCCATTTTTCCTCACATTTTCCACTATCTTATTGCTACTACATTTTTATGTTAAATCCTATGCTTTATTATGTACCCTTTTTTCAAGACAGAATCTCGCTTTGTCATCAGATTGAAATGCAGTTGTGCAATCTCAGCTCACTGCAACCTTCATCTCCCTCCTCCCAAGTTCAAGCGATTCTCCTGCCTCAACCTCCTGGAGTAGCTGGGACTAGAGACATATGCCACCATGCCCGGCTAATTTTTATATTTTCAGTAGAGACGATGTTTCACCATGTTGGTCAGGATGGTCGCGATCTCTTGACCTTGTGCTCCACCTGCCTTGGCCTTCCTAAATGCTGCAATTACAGGCGTGAGCCACAGCACCCAGCCTATTATATACCTTTTTGATAAATCACTTTAAATCTTTTAAGACTATTCGTAAACTTTAAAATTGTACAGCTTATCACACATTTATATGCAGATATAAGGATTATATAATATCTCCTGTTATCAGACTGTTTCCTCTCATGGGGAAATGATGATTTCTCTTTGCAAGTGACGCTAAAGGAATAGTTCTCCTACCATCATATAGTATCAGGTTTCTCTGTTGTGTGCTCCAACCTGGGTTTGTTTCACTCACTATGAATAAAAAACAAATGGAAAAACACACTTATGATTTTCTTTTGGTTTTATTTCATACAACAAACAAACAATGCTCATTATATACTTTGTTTGTATTTTGCTTTTCAATAACACATTCTGAAAACCCTTTCTCAATTAGTCGATTGTAGATCCAGCTGACATTGTTCAGCAGGCATCGACATGTTTTCCTTTGTACCCCATCCTCTTCATGATGAATAAACTGACACTCTCTACAGGGTTAGGGAAAGCTCGGAAAACAAGTTGCCTGATATAATAATTTAAAAATATTAAGTCACATTTTTATAGCACTAAGTCTTAAGTTTTTGAAGTATTCCTCATGATACCCGTCAATGGGCTAAATAGTGTTCCTCTAAAATTCATATGGTGAGGCCTTAGCCACTAACGTAATAATTGTTTAAAATAGGACCTTTTGCGGAGATATGAGGTTTAGATGAGGTCATGAAGATGGAGCCTTCCTGATGGGATTAGTGCTTTTATAAGAAGAGACGTAAGAAATCTCTCTCTCTTTCTCTCTCTCTTTTCACCATGTGAGGGTACAGCAAGAAGATGAGCCCAGAAGAGAGGCCTCACTAGAAGACAATATCCTGATACCACAATTTCAGACTTTCCAGCCACAGGAACTGTGAGAAATAAATGTTTACTGTTTAAGCCACCCAGACTATGTTATGACAAGTTAAAATAGTTTCAACTGCTTAATACAGCCCATGTCCAAAAATTAAAGTGAACTAGGAAAAACGGGAGCATATGGCTAAGAGGTTACCATTAGTTTATTATTTTAGGTGTTAAGGTTAGGAATACCATACATAGCTGCACCAAAATCGGAAGGAATCCATAACTATGGAATACATTAGAACTCATTCAATCCTGACCGATGTGTTTGAAGGAACTGCACACTTGGCAGCAGAAATCCATTCAAAATTTGCTGTTTCTGCTTCCATTATAAGCCCAACAAGAGGACCACAAGTCTGGATTCCCATTTTTCAGCTCTTGGGTCACACAGGTGATACGGTTTGCACACACATTTAGACACACACATACAAATACACACACACACTAAATTTTTTTTCACAATATGTCTGGGGGACCAGGATGGCTGAATTTTAACAAGTTTCTTAGTCTTATACTCCTGATCCTGGAACAGCCTTAAGAATGGAGGATATCAAGCGCAGTGTAGTAGCTAATGCCTGTTATCTCAGCACTTTGAGAGGCTGACATGGGCAGACTGCTTGAGCTCACAAGTTTGAGACCAGCCTGGGCAACATGGTGAAACTCCATCTCTACTAAAAATACAAAAATTAGACAGGTGTGGTGGTGCATGCTTGTAATCCCAGCTACTCTAAAGGATGAAACATGAGAATTGCTTGAACTCGGGAGGTGGAGGTTGCAATGAGTTGAGATCATGCCGCTGCACTCCAGCCTGGGCAACTGAGTGAGACTCTGTCTCAAAAAAAAAAAAAAAAAAAATAGAATGGAGATGGAAGATACAGATATTCATAACAAAGTTTTTCCTGACATATTGTCCTTAAGATAATGTCAATTACTTTCTGGGACTACACTACCTTGTATGTATGTGTGTAACCTATTCCACAAAACACAAAGTGAGTGAAGACATGAGGGACTTATATGCTTAACTAACACCAAATAACCTTTGGTATGGTAATGCAGCAATCAGAGTTAATATTCCTAGTGGGTGTAAAATGCAAGTAAATAAATGCTTCTTTGAAGAGGAGCGAAAATTTGTTTATGAGAAAGATGCTTACATTTGTAAAATTAACAGAAGGCATACACAATAATTGTCAACATTTATATAACTCTAACAGTATAACACACATATAACACTCAGAACCATAACTTGAGGTAGATAACATTATCATAACTATTACATTTAAGGCAAAAATCCACTCTGAAAGGATCAATAACTTTCCAATGCTCCACAATTATAAAACCTCAGAATCAAAACCAGGCAGTGTGGTGCCAAGGATTGAGCTTTTGACCATCAGAGTTTAATATCTCTTGCTATATCATCTTGGTTATGTTAAACTCTAAAGGTATGCAAAAGTACACATGGTGATAAAATAGGGTCATTAAGAACTGATACAAGAAATAATTTGAACGATTTGAAAATGCATCTCAATTATCCAGTATAAGATACCATACTGACTGATGTTCAAAATATGATTCTGTCATTTAAGAAAGTTTATAGTATGTTCTGTTTAGTTTAAAAATAATTCAACTAACAATTTGTTACAATAAAAGTTTCTCTACTAAAATGTAAAGTCCTCTACTATGTAAAAATTGGAGCCTAAAACTTACAATTGCTGTTTAACTTTACTACAACAACATTATTCTCTTTGACTTTTAAGCTTCCATTCTGTGAAATACGTTCCTTTATATTTTTCAGACTCTGAAATATGTTCCTTTATGTGCACATTTTAATAGCAACTTCAATTTAGCTAAATCTTTGGTAAATATCCCAATGTCATTGATTGACATCGTGGAAACAACAGTGGCTAACAGTGTCAATCTGTAACTACTTTCTTCATGGTTACAGATTACAAAGTTGTATTGTGCTCTGAAATAGCCTTTCCATTCGGGTCACTGACCCATCCAATTAAGATTAATGATCAAAGTGCAGACACCCCCAGAGAGCAATTTCACCAGTTAAATATCACTCTTTTCATTTTCATCTTTTATCTTACAGTTGTTGGATGTTCAATCACAACTTTGATTGAACTGGTTATTTCATTTTCCACTGGCTTATAAATTATGAAAAAGAAATCAAAGTAAATTAGAGGTTATACCAGAGAAAACTTAAATAGATTATTTGCCAATTTCATTTTTCTTTACTCTTAATATAATAATATTTATTTAAGCTATTTTATATTTTTCAAACTCAAGGAAAAAGATTTTTAAAAAGTTTTTCAGATGACAAACCGGGTTAGTCTTGTTTAAATATTTGAAACTGAAGACTGCAAAATTGCATTATCCTTTTTTTACTCTATCCTCTCTAACCTCTCTTAGAAAATTTCTAGACTCAAAAAACTCCAGCCCCATGCTAACCACGGTGGAAAATGACAACTTACTAAATGTATGAGTACTTTTTAAAGAAAATTGGCTTACATTTCTTTCCCCTCCCATATTCTCTTCTTACCCAAGTTTTAGCGATTTCAGAGTGACCACTTACTTTCATTGTAAAGAGGATCTTTACAATGCATGACTTGACAGTCTGCTAAAATCATAGACTGCTGGACCCCAACCTCAGAGTTTATGATTTTACAGATCTGGAATGGAAATAGAAATTTTTCATTTCTAACAAGTTCCCAATTAATGCTGCCACTACTTGTCTGTGGACTGCACTTTATAGAAGTTTGTTTCATTCCTGAGGTCTGGAAATTCTACCAACAAACATGCTACCTTTACTCCCATAATAATTGGTATTTTAAAAAACATCTAACCAGAACATGATAGACATACTCTGTATTTGGGTAGTTACTGTATAGCACGGTATTTTATCTATGACCAGGGAATCCAGAGATTCCTGTAATTCAGGTAGAATCTGGGGACCCATCTGTCCCTGATCCTTCTCTGAGATTTAATCTAAAGAGGCATGTTAGCAGAAGATAAGCTACTAACACATTTTCTAGCAAATAGAAATGCTTCAAATCAAAACTGTAAGCATAAAAGCATTTTTATAATTTCAAATTAGTGCTAATTTTTAGTGAATGGACTGTAGTATGTGGTGGGTGGGCAGGAAGAGATAAAGTAGGATAAGTTAGCAAACATTTTGTCACATGTGCAAGAATAATTTATTATATTTTAGCATAGTAATGAAATACTAATGTAGTTTTCAAACTATGATATTTAGTGTACTAGGTATGAATATAATAAACAGAATCATGAAATAAAATTAATTTACAATTATATTGAAAATTAGTGCATCATTTGTGTTAATGCTAATATATTTTTAAAATAAAAGAAACATTTGGCTATTGATCTAACATAACTATTTTAGCAAATAATTGTCAGAGCCACTAATTCATTTTTAACTAGAACTTCAGAAGATAGCAACATAAATCTGTAGCATGTATCTTTATGTTTACTTAAGAAGAAAATATTTCCACACTCTGAATATTTTTCCAAAATCAGCAGATTTTTTTAACACTTTGCTAAGTGTTCATTTGCAGATTTACCTGAAGCAATTATAGTAATTTTTTGAAGTTACTAATGAGTTCTCCAAAATGATTTTTTATAAATGATACATCAGGAAAATATTCTTTAATAACTCTCCTGCTGCATATAAGCAAAGCTTAAAAATTAGGAAAAAATTAACTCATAAATTAATTGCTTGCTCACTTTTTAATCAATGTGCATAATATTTATCTTGTTTTGACATAGTATAAAGACAAACTTTTAAGAATTCCTGTAAGTATTTATTTGAAACAATGGCTTTCAGTAAAACTGAATTCACAGGTGTGTTTACAAGTTTGACATTTTTAATACTCAGTCTGTTTTCTTATTAGGGCATGATTTTTACCTACTCAGATGAGTTCTGTCAAAAATCAATACGAGTAACAGAACTTTTTATAGCGGAAACATAATGCTTTCCTATTTGGGGCCATTGCTGCTTCTGTTCTTTATATACATGTAGCTAATGAGAAATGTAGGACAAACTGTAACAAAGCGAAGCCTGCATTGTTGTTGTAATAATAATTTTTGTTATTGTTATGTTATAGTCAACCCTTGAGCAACGTGAGTTTGAACTGCAATAATCCACTTACACATGGAGTTTCTTCTACCCCATCATCCCTAAAGTCAGCAAGACCAGTCTCTCCTCCTCAGTCTCCTCCTCCGTCTACTTAATGTAAAGATGGCAAAGATGACCTTTATGATGACCTTTCATTTAGTGAATATTAAATGCATTTTCTCTTTTTAATAACTTCAATAACATTTTTTTCCTAACTTAATTTATTGTAAGAATATTGTATATAATGTATTGTAACATACAAAATATATGTTAATTATGTTATTAGCAAGGCTTCTTGTCAATATCATGCTACTATGATTAAGTTCTGAGGGTGTCAAAAGTTAGACACAGATTTTCTGTTGCACAGGGATCAGTGTCTCCAAAACCTGCATTGTTGAAGATTCAACTGTATTCTATTATATTAATAACCTGGGGTCACTTCACTTGAAAAATAATAGAATATAAAAAGAGGAAAGAAAAGTACAACTGTTTTAAATTAATGTTTAAGCAAAACAAAAATATTTTAATTTAGGTTCTCATAAGAAAAGGATATTTGATGAATTTTGAAATTATTGTGTATATACTTATGTTCAGACAAAAATTTTTAAAATTAACTTTCCAAAATTTTCAGCTTTGTGATAGGATTACAACTGATACTGCAGAACTTCTATATCTCTTCTACAGTGCAGGCTTAGGAATTTTGAATGGAGGACAGATAACAAACACAACTGAATGTCCTCCAGCTTTGAATTAACATTGATCTGGTATATATGAGTATTTAGTCAACTTCTCTTATAAGACTTGCTCATTTGAGAAGTGAGAGTAAAAAATCCTCTTTCAAAGCTGTTGTAAAGATAAAGTCAACTCACATATACAAAGCAGAGTAGTAGAGGAGAGGAAAGTCAGTCAGCGGTTGGTAGATGTGCATGAAGGGTCTCCTAAGATGCCTGGATATTTGGGTGGATCACAGTATCCAGCAGCTTGGCCTTAAAGTTTATAGATCCAAAATTTTATCAGTTTAGCCAAAAATTATTTGACTTTAGGGAATCTATGAGTGTGATTCAATGTAAAGGTAGAAATGTTTAAAATAAACAAAATAATGTATTAATTTACCCCTAAATATTGACTCAATATCTGTTCCATTAATCTAGGCTTAGCCACAAAAATATTTTATTAACCTAGGTATTCTACTCATTAGGGTATACACAAAGACAATATTCTCGTCCCTATTAGGTCTTTCTGCTTTCCCATTTCACCTCAGAGATCACCCTTGTCTGATCTTGTATCTTTCCCTCCTTTCTGCAAATACAAATGTTCACTGTGTCTTTAAAAATGTCTAACATTCCATTCTACCCTCACAGTTTTACTGCGATATTAGGATTATTTCTTGGCATCTAAAATACTGGTTTTTCACAACATTTTATACTTCTCCTTTTCTCTTCATAAATTATAGACAAGTCTTCTTGTAAAGACACTGAGAAGATTTTGGTGAGGCTATACATTAGGGGATGACCATATCTATTGGATGGTAAAACATGAAGATAACAGTCCAATTACGAATAAGGTTGAACAGTGCTGGGAAGGAGAAAGGATAAAAGTTCAACAGAGGCAGAGTGGAAATGTATGAATAAATGGCTTGGCTGTATCAAACTCCTAGGCACATATAGAAATAACAGCTAATAAACCCCAGTTGGGGTTACCCAATGGTGTCAATTCATTACTAAAAAATGTGTTTACATACAGTCTATATATTTAATATATCTGCATACATTATTTTCATTAAGTCAATTTCTATATTTTAGTATGTATTAATGGTAACATTGTCTCACATTACAGACAGGCTTCATGATTCTAGAAAAGAAGAATATAGAATGACTATCTTGAAATTATCTGGAATGATTCATAAAAGTCAAAATGATGTAAAATGTGTATCTATACCACTGTACAACTATCAATCTTTTTTTCTGTCTTTCACATTATTTTGATGGCTTTGAGAAACTTATAGTGTTCAATTACATATTCTCACTGCTTCACATAATAAATAATAGGTAAATTAATAGATAAGAGATTAATGACATAATAGAATGATTAATAATGAAACATATAACAGATATCAAAAACCCTTCTGATACACATTTTCTGACTGTTCAAATAACATAAATAACAAAGAGCCACTACTTTTTCTAAATCAAGTGTGGGAGTAAGTTTTTAACGGGACGTTACTTAGGGATTCAAGACAATTCACAATAATAAACACAAATCATGTAGGGGCATGAGATAAAAAGGGAATTACATGGGACTGCTATTCCAGAGGTTGTTGCAACAATTCCTTGGCTATATTTTACTGGATTTATTGGCGATAACAGTTTTTATGAAAGCGTGAGTTAGAAGGTCTGTGTGATTATCTGGCATGGATGTTGACATTGAATAAACTGAAATGATAAAACACACCAGGTATTTAGCATATCTTATTTAAGAAATTACTTTTCCACAGGTCATGCCTTAGTACAGAATCCATACGGGTGTCTGCAATCTTTCTTTTTTCTTTTTTTTTTTTGAGATGGAATCTCACACCGTCGCCCAGGCTAAAGTGAAGTGGCTCCATCTTGGCTCACTGCAACCTCTACCTTCCAGGTTCAAGCAATTCTCCTGCCTCAGCCTCCCGAGTAGCTAAAACTACAGGTGCCCGCCACCAGGCCTGGCCAATGTTATTTTGCGTGTGTGTATTTTTAGTAGAGACGGGGTTTCACTATGTTGGCCAAGTTGGTCTTGAACCCCTGACCTCGTGATCCACCCGCCTCCCAAAGTGCTGGGATTACAGGCGTAAGCCACTGTGCCCGGCCTGGGATCTTTTTAATATAATTTATTGCTATTAATAAATTCTATTTCTAACCATCCTAGTTAAGCAACAAGGCTGCAACTGTACAAGTCTTTGTTGTTTACATGAATCCTTAACTCCCTGTAAAATTTATACTTTTTTAATGAAATCAAGCAAAACATTGAAAAAGGAAGTGCCAGTAATAAATAGACCTAGCTCAGAGCTAACCACACTTGTCCAGAGAGAAAAAGCACAGATCATGAAACTATTCTAAAACCGAACCAGAAATGGAAAATGAAATAAAACATGCCTTTTTTCATTTATCCCTTGATTTTTCAATAAATGAAACATGTTAAACTCACTCACCAGAAATATGAAAGACCTTCATGTAAGGTTTGGCTAAAATATCAACATGTATTGCCACACATAAATCAAAAAGTCATGAAAAGGTTTATTATTCCAATGATAAAGCTTTCTGGAAAGAGCAGGGAAGGCTCCTAGGCTGGTCTGAAAATGGCTTGCAAGTACAGAAACAGAACACTGGCTTTGAGTTTTATAGCTGATATAGAGGATAGGGCTGGGATGAGGTCCCTGATATGCAGGCCAGAGCTTGCATCATTTGAACTTCCCACTGGCCCCAAAGGAAGAAAGTGATAAAAAATCAGGAGTTAATTGTAACAAAAACTCAGACACCGCTTTTGATGTTTGAATGAGGACAACTTTCAAGGGTCACCCACCTCCTTTTCCCACTTAAAAAAATTATCTCCACCCTTAAATTGCTTTAAAATTGTATCTAAGATTTGAAAATGCTTGTATATGTGTTTTATTGTTTATAAAAGAGGATTATTTTTATTGTAAAATATGTAAAGAGAACTACCTTTTAAATAAATTTTAAAGTGCGCAATACACTATTGTTAACTACATGCGGAATGTTGTACAGCAGGTCTCCAGAATTTTTTCATCTTGCATAACTGAAACTCTGTATCCACTGAAAAGGAGCTCCTCATTTTCCCAATGGGCATTGGGAGCAATTAATATTGTTAGATGATATAGCAATTCTCTTTATAACTTTCTGAGAAACTACATACTGTGTTCCCTGCCATTTTTCATAGCAGCAGCATCATTTTACGTTCCCACCAACAGTGTTCAAGGGTTTCAATTTTCTCCACTCCTTACAAACACCTGCTATTGTTTTTCATTCTTGTTTTTAATAATGCCCATTCTAATAGGTATGACGTAGTACCTCATTGTGGGTTTGATTTGCATTTCCTTGATGAGTAATGATAATGAGCATCTTTTCATATACTTGTTGGCCATGTGCATGTCTTCTTTGGAGAAAAGTTAATTCAAGTCATTTGTCCAGTTTTTAATCAGCAAATATTACATGCTTTTCACTGTAGCAGTTGCTTATATATTACGGAGGTTAACCCTTTACTGGATACATGCTTTGCAAATATTTTAATTCATGCTGTAGGCTGTCTTTTCACTCTGTTAATTATTTCTGTGCAGAAAGTTTTTTAGTTTGGTGTCCCACTTGCCTATTGTTGCTTTTGTTGCTTGTGTTTTGGTGTCATAACTAAAAAAAAATCATTTCCAAGATCAATGTCAAGAAGCTTTTCTCTTGTGTTTTTTCCTAGGAGTTTGATAATTTCAGGTCTTAGGTTTTTAATTCATTTTGAGTGATTTATTGTGTATATTATAAGACGACTCAGTTTTATTCTTTTGCATGTGGATATCCAGTTTTCCCAGCACCATTAGTTAAAGTGACTATCTTTGCCCCACTCTGTGTTCTTGGCACTCTGGTCAAAAGTCAGTTGACTATAGATGTGTGGATCTCTGGGACCTCTATTTTATTTCATTAATCTGTATGTCTGTTTTTTTATGCCAGTGCCATACTCTTATGATTACTGTAGCTTTGCAATATATTTTGAAATCAGGAAGTGTGGGGCCTCCAGCTTTGTTCTTCCTCAAGTTTGTTTTGGCAATTGAGAGTTCTTTGTGATTCTGTATAAATTCGGTAAATTTATGTACAAAATGCCACTGGGATTTTAATATAGATTTTATTGGATTTATAAATTGCTTGAAGTAGTATGAGCCTCATTTAGCATTTCTTGTAAGGCATGTCTAGTGGTGATACATTTCCTCAGCTTTGTTCTTCTAGTAAGGTCCTTATTTTTCTTTCATTTTTAAGGGATAGTTTTCCTGGATAGCATTCTTAGCTGACAGGTTTTTTTTGGTTTTTGAGCACTTTGAACAAATCATCCCATCCTCTTCCGGCCTGCAAGATTTCTGCCAAGACATCTACTGATAGACATCTACTGATAACGGTTATTGAGGTCCCTTGTATATGATATGTCATTTTTCTCTTGTTGCTTTCAGAAGTCTGTTTGTCTTAGACTTTTGACAGTTTTTGTATAATGTGTCTTGGTGTTTATACTCTTGGATTCTTACTTGCTGACATCCAGTGGGCTTCTTGAATCTGGGCGTTCATTTACACCCACAGATTTGGTAAGTTTTAGCTCATTATTTCTTTAAACTTTTCACACCTTTCTCTCTTCTTCTGGAACTTTCATAATGTGCATATTAGTGCACTTGATAGTGTCTTATAAGACTCTTAGGCCTTCTTCACTCCTTTTGATTCTTTTTCCCTTGTCCCTTTGACTGGATAATTTCAAATGACCCATATTTGAGTTTGCCAATTGCTTTTCTCTGCTTTTATAAGTCTGTTGTTGAACCTCTTCCCTTTTCCCTTTGACTGGATAATTTCAAATGACTCATATTTGAGTTTGCCAATTCCTTTTCTCTACTTGTATAAGTCTGTTGTTGAACCTCTCTATTAAAGTTTTAACTTCAGTTATTGTATTCTTCAGCTCCAAATTTCTGTTTGGCTATTTTAAAATTTTCTACCTATTTTTGATATTCACATTTTGTACAGCCATCATTTCTTGAGGTCACAGAGTATTTTTATCACAGGTTTTTTGATTCTTTGTCAGGTAACACATATACCTCTGTTGCTTTAGGATCTGTTTCTGAAAATTTATTTTATTCCTCTTCTTGGGTGAGGTTTTTCTGGTTTTTTTTTTTGTGTGTGTGTGTGTGTGTGTGTATGTGTATGTGTGTGTGTAGCTCATAACTTTGTGTTGGGATCTACACAACTGAAAAACAATCACCTCTTCTGTTCTTTATGAACTGACATTTTATAGGGAAAGACTGTCACCAATCAGCTCAGTTAGAAATTCTGGGGTCTCTGAAAATTTTGGAAGGACAGAACTTCCCTAGGGCCTGTGCATTCAATTTTCAATTACAGATGTTTGTAGGCCATGCATTGTTACTTATACTGTAACTTCAACACTTGTCAAGGCTGAAGCAAGAGGATTGTTTGAGGCCAAAGTTCAAGAGCAGCTTGGGTAACACAGCAAGACTCCATCTCTAAAAAAAATAAAAAATCAGCTGTGTGTGATGGTATGAAACTGTACATGTAGTTCTGGCTAGTCAAGAGCCTGAGGACAGAGGATGACCTGAGCCCAGGAGTCAAGGCTACAGTGAGCTATGATCACACCACTGCACTCCAGCTTGGGCAACAGGGCAAGCCCTTGTCTCAGAAAAAAAGTTTCTTAGTTTCTTTTTCAGGATCAACTTATAATCTCTTGCTCCTCTGGTGTCCTTGTGAAAGTTTTCTGGTTCTACACCAGCAAGCCTCCCTCTTTCTCTAGTTCTCAATGGCATCTATGCATTCAGAGTGTGTCTGCTCCCTCAAGTAAGGTGAGACAGATGCCCGTTGCTCAAGTAGCTCTCCAAAAAACCCAGAACACTGGATACACATTTCCTTCCTCCTCCTCTTCTCTAAGGTAGAAGGTTTGTGTTGTGCTCTTTCTCCTGAGTGCACTGAGTTGTGCCAGCCATAGCAAGTTTTCTGGGCAGCCCTCTGAAAAGCTAAAACATTGGATGCATGCATTCCTTTTCTTTTTCTTTGTTCCCCAAGGGAGAAGTATTGAGCTCAAATATTCTCTCTTGAGACTGAGTTGTGTGGGTTTGGGGAAAAGGGGTGTGTGGGTAAAATAAAATGACTCTTTTTACTCATCGAAATGTTGTTGTTCTCAGCTGTGTTTTCCCCTGTGGCACTGCAACGTCTTAACTGCGTTTTAGAAATCTTATAGTGGTATTTTGGTCCACATAGCATTGTTAAATTGATATTTTTGTAGGCAATCAGTGTTGAGACTTTCTGTTCTGTCATCTCAGTGTGATCCACAGCTCACTGTACACAGTCTTAGTTTAACTTTTGATAACTGTTTATTTCCCTTACGCACTAAATTACAAGTTCCTCAAGTGAATAAATAAAACAATGAAATGAATTGGAATGTATTGCTGCTGTTTTTCATTATTGATGGAGTACTTTGAATTATGCAATCTCTTATTTTTTTTGTTGTGGTAATTTAGGGGAGATGTGATTGTGTAGTGGTTAGAGTCATTATATGGAAAAACAGAGCTATTTTGGGAATAGCAGTTTATTCCAGTGATGTTCATTGCTACTTCAAATTACACAGATTCTCTAAATTCTATAGGGCAATCTATTTATGGCTATACCTAATTTGCAGTTTTTCTGTTTGAAATTCTTTAATTTGTAGATGCCAATATTGGTTTTCCCAAAATTAAAGTAGTAGTCTTTCTTTCTTTATCTCTGTGTAGATTTCCATTGCTGAGGGTCAGATACAACCCTATTTTAATTAATTTGTATCATCCTTGAAGGGATAAAATTCCACCTTTTTCTGCAGACAAGCCTTATTAGAGTAAAAAAAATTCTTTTGTTATAATTTTCTGAGTTTCTGTAACAATGGGACCTTTTTGTAGAAATAACTCTGGGTCTATGATGGAATCATTACAGCGAAAAATCACTGTCTACCTAAAGCTTGTGTTTGTTTAGAAGAAAGGAAAAATAAGTATTTGAGATGGTGTATACAGTCTTTATTATATGTAAAAGAGTTATTAGATCATTTTAAAGGTATTTTTGGTATTTTTCAAGCCTTATGAATCAATGAATATTTTAATGTTATTAATATAAAGTAGAGAGGTACAAGTTAAAGAATGTCTTATCTTTCAGTGTAGTTCTACAGGTTTTCTGTGGTAGTCATTATTAAAGTATAAAAATATGTTTCTAAGGGAATCATTTCTTTACAGAAAAATACAAATTAGAAGCAGCGAGTTATTGGGCACTCTTTTTCCACGTTCCAGTGTTACCATTACTGATGAGCAAGTTTTCCTGGAAATCATTTACCTTTGGTAACAAGTTTTAAATCTAAAGATCAATCAATCAATATGAACTTAGATTTCTTAAAGGTCGGAGATTTGGAAAGTCTTCAAATCCCGATCATTAGTCTTTATTTTTACAGTTTGGTGTTACAACAATTACATCACACAAATAATCATTTAAAAAAGATAAATTGTGAAAATATTATCACAGATCGGCTAACAGCAATAACTGCATTTTTCTGCCTGTTTCTGACATGGAAATAACCTAGAACCCACCCAGATCACTCAGTTATAGTTTTATTCAGACTCAGCTTAAGGATTCAACGTAGCAGTTATGATTTTATGTGTCTTATTGGTCAACATTCACTGAACCAATTATGTGAAAAATACTCAGTGAGCAAGAGGAATACACTAGTGAGCAAGACAGATGGCTTTTGTCCTTAAAAACTTAATAATCTAAATGAGAATTCTAGCAAAAAATGGGTGAATAAAGCAACATGTTAAATTCTCTTCTCATGATTACTGTAGTGTGCTCCATGAGCATGAAGTGAGGCACTAAATTCAGTCTGAAGTCAACAGAAAAGGTGTTTTATTCGCATTGATGTGCTAGTTTTGACTCTTAGAACAAGGGTGAGTTAGCCAGGTGAAGAGAGGAATTAAGGTTCAAGAATATTTTGAAGAAGAAACATTATACACAAAGCCATAGATATAAGAGAGAGAGTGGTGATTTCTGGAAATGTAAGTTAATTCCATATAACTAAAAAAGAATTTGAAGTTGATCATAAACGACATGGCATTGAGGTGCTAAAGACAGATTTTATTTCATTTTAAGGGTAATGGAAAGATTAAAGGAGATGATATAATTTATTTACACTTTCAAAAAGATGACATCAATTGCCATAAGAGAAAATGAACTTGAAAATATTAAAACCAATGTAAAGAGTTTTCCTTGATTAAATCCAGAAGAAGAAAAAATAAAGCTATAAAAACTGAGACAACTAGCAAAATTTGAATATTAACAGTGTACTAGATAGCATTCTATCAGTGATAAATTTTCAGAAAATAATAACGGTATTATGTTATGTAAGAGAATGATCTAGTTCTTAAAAACAAATGATGAACTACTTAGGGAAGAATTGTCATTAAGTCTGCAACTAAATTCTAAGTAATTCAGAAGAGAGACAGAAAGAGAGAATGTACCAAATATTAACAATTAGTGGATCTAGAAGAGAATGTCGATGTCTACTGCATTATTTTTTCAGTTTTTCTGTATGTTTGAAAATTTTCAAAAGATAAAAACTTCTAAAGGAAAAAAAAGAAGAAAAAAATAAAAGAATAAGATGTTCATGTGTTAAATGTGGTCAAGAATAGAGGAAGTTATTCTGATGATCCAGATATTAAATAATGGCATCTTTCTTTGAGCTGGATACTAAGGAATTAACTCCAGGATTCAGTTTGACATATATATTCCCTGGCTTCCAAATCCTTTGGATTATTTTTCACTCTTACGGTTTGCTGACAGCAAAAGTTACTTAAGAGGAGACATATTACCTTTGAACTAAAAGATACTTCTTACAACTAAATAACTGTGCCCCCAGCAGACGAGTCCCAGCTCAAGGTGACTCTATTAGCCTGTCATTTCACTTTATACTGCTTTCTTTCCACAGTAGCTATACATTTATAAAACATCAAGCTTTTATATTCTCCGGAACATAAGAAAAATAAATGTGGGTCTGGCATGGAGATTATATAGATTTATTACTGCTGACTCTATTGTATGAGTTTTCTGGAAGGGGTCATAGTTTGTTTCATTATTTCAGTAGAACAGGAAGGTTGTCATTTGTGGTATTGATAACACAATCAATCGATCAGTCTTACCATGTGACAAAATTGTTCCTATGCTGCCGGCAAGTAGCAGCACTTAGTGAATAAACTTCAGGCCTTCAAGAAAATCTGACGTGTATCCCAAACTTGACATAAAGTCATGTTTAAAGTACCAACAAATTGAGTTTATCGATTTTGTTAATATGCTCTTCACTATATATTTGAACAAGAACTTAATCAATTAATAAGCTTAAAAAGTCCCTTATTACTAGTAGAAAGATGACAGACATGCCATACCAGACTCAAAAGGGCAACGGCTAACCTTTTGTGCATATGCACGCCATGCATGTCCAAAGCACTTGTCATCTGAAACAATCTTTATAAAATCTACAAGTTTAAACCAAAGTGCTGCAAATGAGAAAAATCATAATGAACCCTTACAATCCATTTTCTACCTGCCAGGTGTAGTTCTAAGAGCTTTACTTAAATAAATTAATACTTACCACTAACCTATGATATTGATACCATTATTATCATCATTATTTTATAGAGAATGAAATTGCGTGTAGAGAGCTTAATGTTGCATAGTAAGTGTTGAAATCTGACTACAAACCCAGACAATCTAGCTGCAGATCGACATTAGGAAGAAGGAGGTAGATCTGGGAGAGATTCAGGGGTTATAAGGGAAAGTTTTTGGCAATTACTTTTCCAAGAACTGTTCCACATATATAAGCATTACATTTTAAATTTATCTAAATGCAGAACTGTATAATAATAACAATCAATAAGTAATAATACTCCACAGTGATAGTCCCAATGTTAAAGATATTCCTATTACTTAATAACTTGCTTGATGTCTCTTTGATATATCCAATATGCTTTGTTCTTATAAGCAAAAGATTGTGTGATGGGTGACCTTTTAATCCCTAACATTACATCAGAAACACACATATCCTTCATTCCATGCTTGTCTTGAGCCAGTCAACTTGTTCACTTACTGCTGTAAACCTTTAATGTCAGATCTGAGATCTCTAGTGTCTCTCCACAGAGCTTTATTTTATTGAAGATTCAGAATTTTCTAATATAGGTTTATATACTTATCATTCTGAATAGTTTTCCACATTGGATTTGGTCTTTGGATGTGCATACCTTAGGACCATTTGCCACTCTTGAACTTAGGGGTTATTAAATTTCTATGTTTTATTTTTTAATTTTATAATAATTATTATTATTTTTGAGATGAAGCTTGCTGGAGTGCAATGGCACGATCTTGGCGCACTGCAAACTCTGCCTCCTGCCTCATTTTCCAGAGTAGCTGGGATTACAGGTGCCTGGCAACACACTCGGCTAGTTTTTGTATTTTTAGTAGAGACGGGGTTTCACCATGTTGGTCAGGCTGATCTCAAGCTCTTGATCTCAGGTAATCTACCTGCCTCAGCCTCCCAAAGTAAACTTCTATGTCTTAAATACGAATCTATCTATGTCTGTGTTTTATATATGAGTAACACATAAAAGAATAAAAACTGAATACTGCTACATTTGCAGAATACTTCTTTCATTTCAGCATCCTCATTTTATTGATGTTTATGTTGAACTTAAAGTAGGCAAATCTTAATGTTTTATAAAGTTTATAACACATAATTAAGCTCAACTTAACTAGCATTACAATATTTTAAACTTACATTCATTTTTAAATTAAACTATTTTATCACAAATAATCAGAAGAATCTCACAATTCAATGTACTAGTTATTATAGCTTATAAACTAAGAAATAAAAGCATAATACTGTTATAATGATTATCATTTTTGTACTAAAAAGTGCAAGAGATCCAGCTACAAACATTATGTGTATGTTCTGTGTCATGATAGAGCATAAAATAAAACATAAGAAATACTAAAAAATAAGCACAGAACACAAGAGAAGAACCTCCAAGATTTATCCATGTGGAATAAGGGAGAGCCTAGAAGAAGTGAAAATTATAACTTGACACCCAAAGCAGCTATGCTTTGGAACAAGGATCTGAGAATAGACAGCATTCTTCCATTTGAGTTTTCAAAGAATTGTAAAGAAATAGCTTGTTCAGTGTCTGTAGAATAGGAAATAGAACCTTCCAATTTAATTGTTAAACCCTTCAACTTATTTAATTTGAATATATTTACAGTTTAGGTCTAAATATTTTAATTGCTAAAAAACCTAAGATTCAAAAAGCAAAATTAATGCAAATAATTGCATGTAGTATCTTAGCAAAAAATAAATTTTCTTTCATACTAAGCAAGCAGCTTATAAAATAGGTTATTTATTTTGTCCAATTGAAACTAGGTAAGATTTTGTTTTCATAAATTCTCTGTACAGAATAAGTGTCAGCAATTCTGCAGAAACTACAGAAAGGAAAATTCACTGATTAGAACCTCAACTATTATAGAAGATCTCCTTATCAAAAAGTTTTATATTTCCCTTTCTTAGTCATAGTGAGCTCATATATAATACGAAGCCATAACTGTATAAACACATACAAGTAATATAAATAGAACATATAAAATTTTAATTTATAGATAGTCCATCAGGAAAATAATATTTCCAGGGAATCAGTGGTAATCAAAGTTTTCTAAAAGGGGCCCTTACTCCTTTAAATCTATTGTTAATGATAATAATCTTTAGGGCCAGATGAATTACTCCTTTTCAGAGCCCCTGTATATCACCTAATAAAGAAAAAATGGAATGAATTCAACAATTGTATTAATTCAAAATAAGTTTTCAATGATGCTTTTTTTGAAAGGGGCACCAGATTTGCAACCTTACTAATTTTATAGCAATATCAAAAAAAGCAACAATTAGAAAATACTATGTAAATTTGCATAGCCGAGACCATCCCAAGCAAACAAACAAACAAACAAACAAGAATACTGGTGGCATCACGCTACCTGACTTCAAACTATATTACAAGGCTACAGTAATCAAAACAGCATGATACTGGTACCAAAACAGAGATATAGACCAATGCAACAGAAAAGAGGCCTCAGAAGTAACACCACACATCTACAACCATCTGATCTTTGACAAATCTGATAAAAACAAGCAATGGGGAAAGGATTCCCTATTTAATAAATGGTGTTGGGAAAACTGGCTAGCCATATGCAGAAAGCTAAAATTGAATCCTTTTCTTACACTTTATACAAAAATTAACTCAAGATGGATTAAAGATTTAAATGTAAGACCTAATTCATAAAAACCCTAAAAGAAAACCTAGGCAATATCATTCAGAATATAGGCATGGGCAAGGACTTCATGACTAAAACACCAAAAGCAATGGCAACAAAAGCCAGAATTGACAAATGGGATCTAATTAAACTAAAGAGCTTCTGCACAGCAAAAGAAACTTTCAGAATGAACCAGCAGCCAACAAAATGGGAAAAAATTTTTGCAATCTACCCATCTCACAAAGGGATAATATCCAGAATCTACAAAGAATTTAAATAAATTTACAAGAAAAAACAACCCCATCAAAAAGTGGCCAAAGGATATGAACAGACACTTCTCAAAGAACACATTTAGGCAGCCAACAAACATATAAAAAAAGCTCATCATCACTGGTCATTAGAGAAATGCAAATCAAAACCACACTGAGACACCATCTCACACCAGTTAGAACGGTAATGACTAAAAAATCAGGAGACAACAGATGCTAGAGAGGATGTGGAGAAATAGGAACACTTTTACACTGTTGGTGGGAGTGTAAATTAGTTCAACCATGGTGGAAGACAATGTGGTGATTCCTCAAGGATCTAGAAATAGAAATTCCATTTGACACAGCAATCCCATTACTGGAGATATACCCAAAAGTTTGTAAATCATTCTGTTATAAAGACACATGCACACGTATGTTTATTGCGACACTGTTCACCATAGCAAAGACTGGGAACCAACCCAAATGCCCAACAATGACAGACAGGATAAAGAAAATGTGGCACATATACACTATGGAATACTGTGTAGCCATAAAAAAGGATGAGTTCATGTTTTTTGCAGGGACACGGATAAAGCTGGAAACCATCATTCTCAGCAAATTGACACAAGAACAGAAAACCAAACACCACATGTTCTCACTCACAAGTGGGTGTTGAACAATGAGAACACATGGACACAGGGAGGGGAACATCATATACCAGGGCCTATCGAGGGGTGGGGGGCTAGGGGATGGATAGCAGAGGATGGGGTGATAGGGAAGGGATAGCATTGGGAGAAATTCCTAATGTAGATGATGGGGTGATAGAAGCAGCAAACCCATGGGACGTGTACACCTATGTAACAAATCTGCATGTGGTGCACAGGTACCCCAAAACTTATGCACTACTGAAGTAAATATAAAGAAATGTTTAGAGGCAGCTTAAGAAAATAAAATTGAATTTTCACATATTTAAGACAGCAGCACTTCAAATTACCCTAGCATTTTTAATCACCTTTACTTTCAGAGAAGTGTGTCATAATAGTGTTACAGTTACTGTCTAACAGAGTTGAAAAGAGGAATCAAATAAAATTATCTTATTAGATTGTGTGGCAAAAAGTCCAGCAATGAATATTCTAATCTATAATTCCCGAAATGAGATCTTAGAAAGGTATATTTCTCAAGGAAAAGAGAAGAAATTAGAAAGTATTATAAATGCAAAAGACACTCATGAAGTCAGTGAATACTATTTGAACATGATTATTTAAAAAGTCAAATCAATAGACTCCTATAGATAAAATTTGTGTCAGAGTAAGTTTGTTATAGCGTTTCCATGAGTATAAAAATTGTTTTGTTTTTTTCCCTTACATTTCATACCGAAGACTGTCAGGTAAAATAATGGTAGTCATTTTCAATACGTGTTATATTATTACTCATCATTAATAAAAACTTTTAGCTTGTGTATTTGCATATATCTGAATAAGTAAAGAGTTTCCATTATTAACTGCCCCTGGAAATAAATTATCTATAAGGAATTTAAAATAACTAGTATGATTAAATTTTGTTATGCCATTCATTCAACTATATTTTTTAAATATTTGTGAGACTAAATATATATTTTAAACTGTTTCTAATTAGCAAAAGTAAAAAATACTAAATCATCAAGGAAAAAAGCAGTTTATCAAAAGTGTAGTTAGTGTGATTTAAATACTGTGAAGAAAATATACATCATTTTTTACAGCTTTCCATAATTTCAAAGATTGGGTAGCACTTATATCTTAAGAAAAATATAGTTTAGTGATAGGTAAGAAGGAAAAATATTTAAAGATTTTAAACTTAAGATTCAATCTAGATATACTAGGAATTTGCAGTTCTATTTTGTACACGAAACAAAAAATGTGTAGACAAAATAGTTACATAAAAGCAATTTAAAGTAAATTTAATAATATAAAATGCTTTAAAATAAGTAATAGTCTAAATAAAATACACTCAACTTACTTTTACTTTTGACTGAGATTTTTCATTTTCAAGTATGCATTTTTCTTAGACTCTCTTACTTTTTTTCTCACCTTATCCATTTCTACTTTTTCTCATAAGCTCACAGAGCTTCTGGACATTCTTTTGAAGGATAGACTTTAATTCAACAACAAATAAATTTTTCAAAACAGCGAATACATGCATCCACAAGAAAATTACAAACTACAAAGGCTATTTAAATACCCCAATTTGTCTAATATACCTGTAACTTCAAAAAAACTTATTGTTGTCACAACCTGTTAGAAAGCATGCTTTTGTTTGTAGAATTGACTATATCTTTGGTAAAAACTTTGATGAATGTGAGAATTCACACTTGAGAATAAATAATAGAATATGGAGTGGTTCCCAGTGATTTATAATTAAAATGTTTTAAGGGTAGGGATTACACCTTTCTTACATACATGAGAAATCATGCCTGATTAAGTTTTTTTTCTGTTCATAATTAAGACAAAATAATAAGTTACAGAAGAAAAATAAGACAGAAAACATTTAGTATATGACTTCAGGCAAATAGAAAGTAATAAATACTCATTGTATATGGGTTTCTAAAAAGAAATGTAGACACAGTTCAAACCAGAAACAGAACATCAGTTGCTAATCATATGAAACCCTGTAATTCTGTATGTGTATGTGTGTGTGTGTGTATATGTGTTTCACATATAACCTGAGTTATTAAAATTAAGGATAAGTTAAAATAAGTATTTTTCTAAAACATGTATCCTAAAGTAACCTCAAACTAAAAAAACACAACATGATTTTCACCATAACATTCTAGCTGTTAGCATAAGGGAAATTCAGAAAAAAATGTCAAACAATATAGTATAACAAAAAATGTTACCAACACCTAGACTCATTCTATATATCTTTTCTCCTTCTGTCATGTCTCTTAGTTATGTCAAAAAATAAAATTATTTTTGCATTATTTTCTTTGAATAAAGTTCTAACCACTAACTCAAAAATGCTTGTTTAATGAATAATTATTTCTCACTATTCATAAAGAGCTTTACAAAGGCAACCGTAGTATAATTTTATTTCATAATATCTTCTTAGTTATCTTTAAGCATGAATTCTGTTTCTTTTCTACCTGATACTGGGAAAAAATAATTTTTTGTGTTGTGAATTGTGAAGGAGGAGGAGATTTTTAGAATAGCTGAAATATTGCTGCGCAAAGAGAACATCAAATCAAACAGAAGTAATGTCACTAAAACATGTAGCACATGTGCATCAATATATTGCCCTGGATTACATGACTGAATCTTCCAAAGCACACTCCAGTAACCATGGATTTTTGAATATCCAGTCTGCGAAAACTAACTGCAATTTATTGAATATGGCAGTGAAGCAGAACTTCAGTAAATCAAGTCCAAGTCACAGATAGTTTACAGCATTTTTCTCTTCTCTTAAGCAACTGACAGTTTCTTCTTTCAATCAGTGAAAGTTACAAATAGTCCAGGAACTAGCTGCAGTAGAAGAGTAATGGTTGAAAGACCAGATGATTCTGTTTTACGACCCTTGGCACAAAGATTAAACCCTTTGTTTCCAGCAACGCACAATTTCATTCTATTTCAGGGAGCGTGACCCTGAACTGAACTTCTTCAGACTGCTCAGTTCAATCTGAATTTATAAGAGCTAGTGACAGTCTGTAGCATGTAGTGAAAAAAAATAATGGAGGGACAGTTGTTTGCTTTCACAACTCTGCCATTGATGTTGAGAGAGAGGAAAAGCTGTGGGGTTGGTGGCTTCAGAAGGAAATGAGTTGGGATTTTACATCTGCAAAGAGAAATCCTTTTGTTATGCACTGATTTGAAGTAAATCTCTGGCAGCATTAGCAAGGGTCAGATTTGGGAGTGTTTTACTTGCAATGTGGAAAGGAATAGAACCAATTTTCTAGTAGCTGATTGTATTATGCTTATTTAGGCATTTGATTAAATGTTAAGTGTTATTTATCCTTCCTAAATCTAATATTATGTGAAACATATAGGAACATTTCTCGAAAGTTAACAAATTTGTAGAAGTGCCAAATTAGGATAGGATTTTTTAAAATTACATATTAAAATATTATTTATTTAAATCATTACAATAGAAAATATGTTGAGTACTATGTATTTTGAATTTAAATATCATGGGTTAAAAATTTATAAATACATTTTTGTATGTATGTATACAAAATCTCACTCCAAAATAAAAATAAGGAAAATATGCCTTTCGTGAGGAAAAGTTTCAATTTTCCTTCCATATACAACAAAATGTGACACAGATTTCATTAAAACTTTCACAAAGTCCAATTTCACAATGACTATCATTATTGAACTTTATAACTGTGAACTCTATCAACTATGGCATTTAAAATTTTGCAGAGAAATTTAGAATGCAAATCTACTTATACAGTTCTGCATTAGAACATGAAATTCTTGAAAAATGTTAACAAACACGATAATTATAACAATTGCCTTTTAGACACAGAGGTCTCCTCCCACAATTTTTCCAACAAATACTTGGTACCTAAGGAATCTGATGTTTAGCCATTCTTAAACATGAAGAGGGAAAAGTCTGGTAAAAGATATTAAGATTATGAAATGAATATTCCATAATATTAGAGATGAACTCCAAAGTGCCTAAGGAATCATTGTCTGTTTAGTGAACTATATTATTCAAGAACATCTTTGTGACATCTTCCAAAAATAAGTGCTTTTGTAATTATTCTTCTCTATTAATCATGAATATTAAGATAAGCTGTGTATTGCTTTTGGAATCATAATAATTTCCTATGGAAAAAATACTGCAACTTTCCTGAACATATCCAGGGGCTAACAGATGACATCTCATCATGGAGTAGACCAGGGTCGTGACATTGAGTTATGCTTGTAGCTCTGTGGCAATATACTCCACATGAAGGGCCTGAAAGGCCAGTAGAAATCAGCGGTGTTAGAGCAACATATGTTAGACCCTACCATGGCCAGTGCTTAACAAACACTCACATTCTTTTATTGTTGTTGTTTTCTTTCTTTCTTTTTTTCTTCCTTCCTTCCTTCCTTCCCTTCCTTCTTCTCCCCTCTCCTCCTCTCCCCTCTTTTCCCTTCCATACCTTTTTCTTTTTTCAAAGTTTACAATATAAAGCAGGCTACTAAATTTGACTCCACACAATTAATGATAAAATTATTAATGTTAAGAAATAGGCTAGGTGCGGTGGCTCAAGTCTGTAATCCCAGCACTCTGGGAGGCTGAGGTGGGCGGATCACAAGTTCAGGAGTTTGAGATCAGCCTGACTAACATGGTGAAACTGAGTAACTTCTCTTCTGGGTCCGTGAGAGGTGTGGTTTCAAAGGCAGAAGTTTCCAGGGCTATACACCTCCATCAGGGAACCAGAGGGGTTTCAAATGTAAAGTTCTTTGTCTGGGTATGCCCTGCTAGGACTAGGCAGAGAAATCCAGGTAAGGCTCCTTTGTCCCAAAAAACCCACGGAAAGCTCTGGGAAGAGGAGACTCTGTAACTCAGAGTTGTGGACCAAGCAGTCAGTTCGGTATCAGAGTCAAAGATCAATCACTACAGGGAACGTTTAAAAGAACTCCTCTTATTGGACGAGAAGATGAACAGGGAAATAACTCAAGGGTTAAAACTCCAGCTGCTCCTATCTATTGGATTCCTTCTCTGGGTCCCCTCCTATGACAGCGTGGGAGCTATCTTTCTTTGTCTCTCTCTGTCTAATAAATTGCTTTTCCACAAAACTCTTTGGGTCCACAATATTTATTCCAACAGGAAGCTCATCACACCTCCCTGGCCTCTTTCCCCATTCTTTGGGGTAAGAAGGGCCAAAAACCCCTTTGGAATGGGGAGCTGGAGACATTGGCGCTCCCCCGTTACAAAATCCCCTCTCTATTGGAAATACAAAAATTAGCCGGGTGTGGTGCCATCTGCCTGTAATCCCAGCTACTAGGGAGGCTCAGGCAGAATTGCTTGTACCCGGTAGGCACAGAATGTGGTGAGCCGAGAGTGCGCCATTGCACTCCAGCCTGGGCAACAGCACAAGACTCTATCTCAAAAAAGAAAAAAATAAATAAAAGCAATCAATGGTTAATATGATAGGTGCTCAAGGAATTTAGAGTCAGCAATTATTTTTCTAACTACAGTGGTTGAAAATCTTTGTGGAGTAGCTAAATTTCAAATCACTTAGGACTCTTACAGATCACTTAGGAGAAGTCTGTTTTCTTCATGTGAAATATTTCCAAAGGAATATATTATGAACGAGACAATCAACATTATGTGAAGTTCTGAATCATCTATTACAGTGTTAGTGCGGCTGTGTTGAGGCATAGTATAGACATTTTCAATAACATTCATAAAATAGAGTAACAGGCATGAGAAGTCATATACTTTATCAACTTATGTACTTAAATAAAACGTAAAATGTTATTTTAATTATTAGCGTAAATGAAAACATTAAACAGAATTATCTCATATTCACAGAGTTAGTAATTTTATTATATAAGAGCTTGAAACGTAGGGAAAAAAAGCAGAATTTTGACATTTCTTATTAAATAAATGACTTAATTTACTAACATAAAAATCAAATATTTCTAAGTATTTTTCTTTCCCACTCTCTCAAAGTAATATGAAGCTAAGTACTGCATATTACATCTCAAGGTGATCTAAATCATACACATCTTTATGCCATCAGAAAAGTTAATAGATGGTTACGCGTAATTTGACTTAGGGTAGGTACCTAATACAGACTTATCCAAACTGTTTCCCCAGTTTAGAGTGATTGGTTCAAGAGAAAACCACTTGATTCAAATGGATGCAATCACAGGTGCTCAATGAAAATTGATATATAAAAGTTAGGAGTAAAAGTTTCTCTCAATACAGAATTATAAAAGATAAAGATCATGTAGTTCTGGAGCTGTCAGTAGATATTGTCTCTGTCATTCATACACACATCAACACACACACACACACACACACACACACACAGACTGATTTGGAAAATAAATACAGAAATCTGGGGTAAATGGAGTGTTAAACATTCAAAACTACTAACTCTAGGCACAACTGGTCCATGATTATTCTCTGAATTCTGTTATTTAAAATTGTTACCTTTTACCTTGAAGGCTACTTTAAAAATTGCTTTTAGTCTTCAAGATTTCTTTTGAGATACTGTTTTTAATTCTTTAGACATAATCCAGGAAGCAAGATTCATAATTGGAAGTGTTTGATTTATAAAATATTTGACCATTTATGAACCAAAACTCAGAACGTAATTACCAAGATAAAATGAATTATAATTAAATATACATCTATTACTAATATTCTTACCTATTTAAAGATCACGACTTTTGGCCAGGCACGGTGGCTTACACCTGTAATCCCAGCACTTTGGGAGGCTGAGGCAGATGGATCACCTGAGGTCAGGAGTTTGAGACCGGCCTGACCAACATGCAGAAATTCCGTCTCTACTAAAAATACAAAATTAGCCAGGCATGGTGGCACATGCCTATAATCCCAGCTACTCTGGAGGCTGAGGCAGGAGAAGAGCTTGACCTGGGAAGTGGAGGTTGCAGTGAGCTGAGATGGCGCCATTGCACTCCAGCCTGGACAAGAAGAGGGAAACTCCATCTCAAGAAAAAATAATCACCACTGGGATTAAGGCATGAGCCACTACACCCAGCAAGGTAATGATTAAACTAAAAGTAATTGGAAAAAAAAAAAAGAAAGAAAGAAAGAATGAAAAAAAATCACCATATTATCACTTTTTAATATGGGCATGTCTGAACTTGTCAAATACATTGTTTTTCAGGGACTGAAGTAAACTGACATTTTCTCTTCAAGTCTGAATGAATGCCACAGTTTTACTCCCCAGTCTACTTTATTGTGTTTGGTTTTCTTTCTTAAACAAACACACAGACACACTTAAATAAACACACACACGCACAGGCACATGCATATGTACACACACACAAGCCCTGAAGGGACTCAGATTTCTTTAAAGCAATGTTAATAGTCAATAAATACATATATACAATTCAGAAGATAAGGTATTTATTTCAGCTACTGTCTGATTCAAAAATATCCCAGAGATTGCATGTAACACCTCGATATTCCAATAGGTTACTTGATAA
Source organism: Alouatta caraya (assembly GCA_963575295.1). NCBI lineage: Eukaryota > Metazoa > Chordata > Mammalia > Primates > Atelidae > Alouatta > Alouatta caraya. Next base: position 34,737 of record CAUYUD010016552.1, read on the forward strand.
AGTTCAGATGCAACTATCCATAAAATAACACTTTGATAAACTATTATAATATGAATTGTTCATGTGAAAAAAACTGCTATAAATAACAAGTACAAACAGAGCAATTGGCTCAGACAAGGTAAATATTCTTCCAGTATAAAATGTAAAAGAGCTATGAAAAATTATCTTTGCCTTTTATAATGTTTTCAGTAGAAAGTTATTTTGAAAAGCTATTTTAATTTAATGCCTACTTCAATATTGTATGTCATCATTTATTTCTTTAGGCCTAAGAAAAGCTAAAAGAAAACTTTTTCAACTGAATAATTACTCAATTGTTGTACAGAAAAAGTAAAACAAAAATATATGAAAACATATATTAATGCTCATGGAAAAACAGAAACTGAGACATTAAAAAATGAATCATATACTCAACCAAAAGTTGACACATATATGGATACTGACAATGGAATTCGGGAAGAAATCTCATTATTGAAATGTTCAGCTTCGTATCATGTGGTCATGTACAACATGGCAAAAATTATCTGTTTTGCTTCCACCCAGTATTGCATCTTTTTGTTAACTAACTAAAGGTCACACAGTTAGTCTGAGTTTTCATATAAAATCTACATAATGAGCTTTAGCTTGTCATTTAGAGTTTCATAGAGTGATAAATGAAGTTAGTATTTAAAATACTTTAGTGAAATGAATTTTTGTCTCATATCATTTAGGATGTAGTGAGGAATTCAGAAAGAACTCTGAATTTTTCACAGATATCATTTAATACAGGGAACTAGTCAAACAGGTGTTAGAATATCAAAAATCAAAAACAAAACACTCACACAAGAAACAGGCCACTTCTAGGACTGGCTGAAATAATATGACAGTGTGAGGGGAGCATACAGAAGCACAAATGAAAGACTCCACAGGACAGGTACTTAGCATTTAAGGAGGGATTTTTTTTTTTTTAAGTGCCTTAGCTGATAAAAGGAGAGGCCCATAGAACAAGTGCTCAGACTTCTGGGGAGGTCAGGGCTGGTTGACTGGCCTTCATAAGGGGTTTTGGTAAACAGGCTTTAGAATTAAGTAAAGCTGGCTACTATAACCATATAATCAGCTGTTCCTGCCAGGGCAGAGCCGTCGCTAGGGAGGCTCTAACAAGAATAGCAAACGAATGGGAAAAAGCAAATCCTCTCTCTTCCTCATGCAGTAGTCTCCCTTTATGCTCCTAATTTGTAGAACCCAATAGGATTCTAGCCAATGAAGGGGAGAATTGTAGAGCTCTAACTCTAGAATCACAAAGAAGGCTAGATTTGAAGCTAAGAAACAGTAGCTTAATTACTGGTATCTTTTAGTTGTCTGAAGTCTTTAAATAAGGATGCCAAGAAATACAGATTGCTATAAATGTAAATCATTTTAAAAGATTTTTGTGGACCTTGTTTTTACTTCCTACATTGTTAGATAAAATTTTATTTTATTTTTGTGTTGCTTTCCTGATTTATAAATTATTTCTGATGATAGTAATGACTGTGTCGGGGTTCAACCAGAAAAACAAAGACACTAGCCATCACAGGTGTTGGCTGAACACTATATGTCTGCTATCTTTGGTTCTGTTGCTAGAGCTTGAAGTCCACATGGTGGCCATTGAGAAAGAAAGACAAATGTAAAGTGCATAGAGCAAGAATAAATTTAAATACACAACCATGATCTGGAATCTGTGAGTATAAGCTGGCTGGAAATCATAAAGATGGACCAGAACCCTTAGGTGTCCTGCAGGGAAAGCTGTCACATTTCATTACAGTGTCAAGCACATTTCAAACCCCAGTCAGCAAAGATCCACCAGGTCAAGATAGAGTAATTGCAGGCCTGGCTTCTGCCTCAGACCAAATTAGCCAGCAGATAAGTACTACACGTAAGAGTTGCAAAAGTACCTGTTTCAACCTTCTAAGCATAAAATCAATAACTACAGCTTTACTTCCACTCTCCAAATCTCTGCACAAAAGTATCTCTTGTACTTAATAGGTCATTAAAGACTTCAAAGGCAGCAAAGACATTCAAAAGTGGATTTCTTCTGAGGAGGTAGAAAACACTTTTTGGATAGGAAAAGTGTTCTCAATTAAGAGTGCTGTAAGAGAACCCACAAATTTTGACTGGAAAAAAATATAATTGCTTTAGTAACACTAAGTCTAGAAAATATTTGAGATATATTGTTTTAACTTTTTAAAAATATTATTTTGGTCAATTATTAGCCTGATTCACTAAATTAATACAAAAAGCATCCAATGCAGTTGTAAAAATATATATTTTATGACTTATTTGTATAATTTCTGTATAGTTTAATGTTAAAATTATATATAATTCACTTTTTACTTTACATGCACTTTTAACAGGTAAATATATTTCTGTAGTACATATTAAAGAAAAAACAAATACTTCTATAGAATATTTCTCCCAGATGATAAAATGCAGATGATTTCTCAAGGTACAATATACAAAAGCTACATATTTTATTTTTATTTTATTACTAACTATTTTTAGAGGTCTATTTTAAGTAGCTCTTCAAACTAGAGCTTTTTGAGGAAGCCACAAAAGTACTATTAAAGAACCATACAGTAATAGTTTTCTCTTCATGCAAGACTCTACATTTATCTGTATTTTATAATATTAAGCTCTAGTGACTGCATGGTCTCAGTATTACCTTGTAAAACACTTTTGCTATGCACTTTTCTTCTTTTACATGTACCCTGTATTCTATTTCTACTGTACTTCAGGGCAAGCCTTCTGAGACTACAGAATGCTCTAAATTGAACATAACCCATATTATTTTTGCACTCCTGTTCTCAGGAATCTAACACAGTTTCCAGATTTCTCACCATCTCATTAAAAATTAGTAGAGGTATGTCAGTAGGCACATAACCTTACAAATGCAGGTCTGACTTCATAAATTAAACATGCTTTGTGTGTATACATTATTAATTCCTGTTTGCTTTTAGGTGTCAGTATGTGCACATTCACTGGTACCATCTTTGCATTTGGAAGTTCTCTGGATTTCAGAGAAGAAAACAAATGAATGACTCATATACGAAGCAGGATTATGAATTATGTAAATCAAGCCACCAAGTCAGGGCAAAGAGAAAATTAGTTACCCTAAGTGCCTACTCCAAGAATTTCTCAGAAAAGACAAGAAAAGAAAATATCAGTATTTAATAGGTAATTCCACTTACCTACAAAGATATTTTGCAACAAATATGACAATCCTAATTTTGTTGAATTTTCTCTTTTCAAGTCTTAAGGAAATTAAATATGAAACTATTGTTTGTATCTGTATTCTAGGGTAGATTATTCTAGAACTCTTTTTAATGTGCTTTTTCAAAAGTGTTAAGCTCCAGAAAAATAAGTAACAGTAACAGAAGGGTCAGTCAATAGATTTTCCTAAGTGAAGTGCCAGCATTCTGAGCCATAGTTTTTATGACTTCATATGACGTTATGTTTCATACAAACCAAACTTATTTTTAAAGATAAAAAGGAAGAGCAGGTTGAAATGGGGAACAGCTCAGAAAGTAGCAGAAAGTGCTAGCTATGGAATTTTTGCCCATGTCCAGCCTCTGTACCAAATATTTTACTATGTATCATGTGCATAATAAGCTATTTGTGAACAGTTTGGCAGATGTCTTTAACAGGAGTCATGTGGCAGATGTGTGGGGACAAGTATGTAGGTACAATATGGACCTTAAACAGTAAGTCTGAGAAGGCAAAGGGAATGCTATAGTCGGATATTCCTAAGATAAGCAAAGGAAGGTAGGAATATATTTTTTTTTTTTTTTGAGAAGGAGTTTAGCTCTTGTTACCCAGGCTGGAGTGCAATGGCACGATCTCGGCTCACCGCAACCTCCACCTCCTGGGTTCCAGCAATTCTCCTGCCTCAGCCTCCCGAGTAGCTGGGACTACAGGCACATGCCACCATGCCCAGCTAATTTT
>CAUYUD010016553.1:0-10346 GCA_963575295.1 Alouatta caraya
TTTTTTTGTATTTTTAGTAGAGACGGGGTTTCACCATGTTGACCAGGATGGTCTCGATCTCTTGACCTCGTGATCCGCCCGCCTCGGCCTCCCAAAGTGCTGGGATTACAGGCGTGAGCCACCGCGCCCGGCCAATGTTATACCAATTTAATGAAATGTATGATGGTTACCATACAGAATGGCAATGAAATGTAATCAGTGCATGAGTATATCAGGGTATCGGAGTGTAATCAGGGAAGCCAACCACCTTAAGTATTATGGAATAAAGGATTTATTATAAAAATAAGATCCTTCACAATTATGGGGAAATTTCAGGATATAAAGCCCAAAAAAGGGAGTTGGGGGATGAGAGAAAATCACTAATCAACCCTCCTGACACATTGTTATGACTGGGCAAGTCAGAACCTGCTAGGGAATTGGGGAAGCCAGGCACATCCAGATGCTGGAGTAGGACCATGAAGGAGACCTGGTGGAGAAATCCATGGTGAGCTATTGTCTTTGCATCTGATAGTGGGTGTGGGGTCACTGTCAGTCAGCAGATCCAGCAATTGGGAAGAAGAGTTAGATACAGAATGGAAAGAGCCAGGCTGACCTAGAACACATCAGCACCTCTGCATATCTGTCTCTCATTGCACCTAACCACAGCAACCTTTAGAGACTGGTAGTCCTGCTTCATTTCTGCCTTCTAAGTCTTTTGTAAAATTTTCTTTTGAATAATTCTAACACAGATGCATACCGGGATGGAGATTCTGGGAAAAGGTGTTCTACAAGAAACAGTTAGAGAAATTACTAATGCATATTTCTTTTAAACCACTTAACCAAACTGCTAGGTTTTGCCTTCTCACTTAATTGATTTATGGATTCTTTAAGCAAGATTAATTTTTATGGTTTTCTCTTTTTAAATATTTTTACATCATCATCATCATCATCACAACCACACAAATATGCAGAGACACACACACAATACACACTGACATACAAATATCAGAAACTATGGGATTCCTTTAAGGTGTGTTATAGAACCATCTCCTGAAATGGGGGTTCTTGTTCAAGTGACTTCTTGCAGGAGCACTCTTGGGAAAGAGGAGTGAGGGGAGCTGGAAAGAGAAGGGGAAGAACATGGTCTCAGCTGGAAATGACCTTAAGTCTAATTCTATGAGAAGCTCTGTAGCATAGATTGTACCAATGTTAGTCCCACCTCAAGGCAAAGGCACCAGGTCTTCGCACCCCTCTGGCAGTTAGTCATTGACGCAGGTCTGCTGTGGGGGAGGTGGGTGATTGCAGCCCAGTTCTCCAGAGAGAGCTGGCAGCTGTGAGTGTTATCAGCCAACATTCAGTTGGTAAAGGGGATAGGATGGGACCCACCAGCATTCATTCCACCATGCTTTAGGAGAAGAAAACTTCATATATGAAGTGTGTGGAAATTCAGCCAGCTGGGGCAAAAGGCCCACAGTGGAATCCCCTGTTTCCACTTCCTCTGTTTCTGCTGTGATCTCAGAGATATTTCTGATTCTGTGGCAGTTTGTTCTTCTGGCTCCCACTTTTAGATATCCTTCTGTAGTTCAGTGTTTGGTTATGGATGCTATATTTGCATACCACCATTGGTCTTCTAGTTCTTGCCTCCACTTTTTTTTTTTCTTTTTTTTGAGACAGAGTTTCACTCTTGTTGGCCAGGCTGGAGTACAATGGCGCAATCTCAGCTCAATGCAACCTCCACTCCCCTTGCCCAGGTTCAAGCGATTCTCCTGACTCAACCTCCAGAGTAGCTGTGATTACAGGCATGTACCACCATGCCTGGCTAATTTTGTATTTTTAGTAGAGACCAGGTTTCACCATGTTGGTCAGGCTGGTCTTGAACTCCTGACGTTAGATGATCCACCCACCTTGGCCTCCCAAAGTGCTGGGATTATAGGCATGAGCCACCACACCCAGCTGCCTCCACTCTTCTGTTACTGGCCTTAGGTTGTCTGGGGCTCATATTTGGGTGCTCATTTCTAATTCAGGCTCCCTTCTGCCCTGGTACCCCTCTTCCCACCTCAGCATTGTCATGTGCTAATAATCACATCCATAAAAAGATAAAGGGTTTCAACACAGTAGCTGTTATTTTCTTCTGTTCCCAAAAACTGCCCCTATGATCATGTTTGGTGTGATCTCACTATTTCTCTCTTTTTTATTCTGTGTTAGTTATTTACTGCTGCATAACAAATTAACCCCCAAAACTTAGCAGCTTAAAACAACAAGCATTCTTTGATAGTTTCTGTGGGTTGGGAATTTGGAAGCACCCTAGCAGGGTAGTTGTGGCCCAGAGTCCTTTATAAGATTGCAGTCAAGATGTCAGTGTGGCTGCAGTCATTTGAAGGCTCAGCTGGGCTAGAAGATCTATTCTGAGATGGCTTACTCACACGGCTGGTTGGTAGAAGGCCTCAGTGTCTGGTGGCTGTTGGTAGGAGCCACCCCTGTTTCTCACCATGTGGTTTTCTCTTCATAGGGCTACTTAACTGTCCTGATGATGTGGCTGCTGACTTCCCCAGAGTGAGGTGATCCAAGTGAGAGTGACAGGTACAGGAGGCAGAGAAATTCTAGGCAGAAAAAGGTGGAGTCCCTGGTGAAGCCCCACCCTTAAGCCAAAAAACCTGAGACTGTGGCCCAAATCACTTATATCCCTGTCTTCCTGCTTGAATATTGCCTTTTCCTAAACTACCCTGGCCACCACGCTTCCCATCCTGTACCCATAAAAACCCCAAACTCCACTGGCAGAAGAGCAGAGGAGCACAACAGAGAGGGAGAGAAGTGTCTGCACGTTGAAGAGGTGGGGTCCAAGGAACTCTCCCATCTCAAGAGCAAAGTGGAAGCTGCTATGTCCTTATGATCTAGTCTCAGAAGTCACAGAGGGTTACTTGTGCCAAAACTACTCCTTAGAAGTGAGTCACTAAATCCTGTCCACACTCAAGGGAAGGGGCTTCAGCTCCATTTCTCACAGAGAGGAATATAAATAATTTGTGGACATACATTAGAACAAACACATACCCCACCACACTAGGGGGCCCTTGAGTAGCTGCTCCCTGGTCTGCATATTCACCGGGGACGCTTGAGGATTGATGTAGGGGATCTGGAATCAAGAGGCTGAGATTTACCTCCTCTAAGGGATGATCACATGACTACCATTCCAGGGCATCTAAGAAGTGGTGGGAGGAGGGAGATACACAGTGATGGAAAAATGGCCTCTGGAGACAGACAGACTGGGGCTCAAGTCTGTAATTTGACATTTCCAACATGGCTTAGACAAACCACTTAATTCAACAAAAAACAAAGCATGTGTTAGACACTGCACTGGATACTGAAGATAGAGTGCTGAAAAAAATTCTCTATTGGGGCACTTACAGTCTGGATAAGCAGACAGACATTACACAAGTCATTTTCATTGTGATGAGGATTATTTGCCATCAGAGCACATCCCAAAGGGAGTTTGCCTTATCTAAAGAATCAGGGAAGATCTCCTTGAGGAGGTGACATTTAAGTTGAGATTCTGAGGATGATTAAGAGTTAGCTGGATGAGAAGAACAGATGATGCAAAGTTCATGAGGTACCAAGACCCTTGAACTTCCAAGAAGTTGAAAGGAAGCCAGAGAAGCAAGAGTATTGATGAAAGAGACTGTGGGCTGAGATAAGGCTGGAAAGCTGGGCAGGGACTCATACCACCCTGAGTCTCAGAGGCCATATTAAAGCTGGGGAGCCATATCTATAGGGCTGTGGCCAACTATTGACTGTTATAGCAGTGGTATGGCTTGATGAGATTTGTATTTCATAAAAACTTCTCAGGTTATACTACAGGGAGTGGGTTAAAGAAGGATACAGTGGATGTGGCTGGCCCATTTAGGGAGCACTGCAGGAGTCCTAGTGAGGAGGTGATGGCAGCAGTGGAGGTGAGAGGCCATGAGGAGAGGAACAGCAGACAGGGCCTGACCATTGACTGTGGGCTAGGGACTGAGGAATCAAGGAACAAGAGTCAGATTTTTCAGTGGCAATGGTGAGTGGTGGGCGGTGAAGGTAGAGTATGCATTTGGCTTTAGACATACGGTGTTTCAGGGACCTGTGAGATATCCAAGCACAAGTGTTATAAAGGCCTGGAGCTCTGAGAGAGGGCTGGGCTCAGAAGGTCACTGTGAATCTAGACATGCATGCTGCAACGAAAGTTCTTGGATGAATGAGATGGCCTCAGATTCGTGAAGCACAATTCCAGGGCATGTCCTAAGGAACGTCAGTATTTAAGGTGCAAGGAGAAATGGAGCCAGCAAAAGTCCTGAGAAGGAGCAGTGAGGGAGGAGGAGGAAAACCTGGAGAGTATAATGTCATTGAGCCAAGGCAATGGTGTTTCTAGGGAAAGCGGTAAATGGAATTACTTTTAATTAGGATAATTATAATCTTCTCTCATAGAACTCTTGGGAGGGTTAAATTTGATAACATATAAAAAATGTCTCAGTACTTCATAGAGTCTTGTCAATGTGAGGTGTTCTCTTTAGCAGGGAATAGGAGTGTAGGGGGTAAAGGCTGAGGGAGGGGAGAAATCCAGGATACCCCTTCTGAAGTAGCTTCTTAGCACCTGACACATCCAAGCCCCTTCTAAAGTAACTAACCAGCATCTAACATATCTAAAGCAAACTTTCAGTAATTTATTGATATTTGGGGCCAGCCAGTCTTTGATATAGTACAGTATAATCGTTAGAAACCAGAAAAGATTTTCCTGCTTTTTTTTTTTTTTTGAGATGGAGTCTTGCTCTGTTGCTCAGGATGGAGTACAGTGGCATGATCTTGGCTTGCTGTAACCTCCGCCTCCCGGATTCAACAGATTCTCCTGCCTCAGCCTCCTGAGTAGCTGGGACTACACACGTGCACCACTATGCCCAGCTAGTTTTGTATTTTTAGCAGAGATGGGGTTTCACCATGTTGACCAGGCTAGTCTTGAACTCCTGACCTCAGGTAATCGCCTACCTCGGTCTCCCAAAGTGCTAGGATTACAGGCGTGAGCCACTGCGCCCACCCACTCCCGTTTGTAAAAAGAAAGAACAAATTGTAATCCAGAAAACCAAAAAAAAAAAAAAAAATTCTACATGTTTAATATTACCTAAAAATTCCTTCCAGGGAAGACCTAAGAAACCATTTTATGCCATAATAAAAGGTTTTAAATAAAAACACCTGGGGCAGTTACCACTGTAATGTGTACAATGATGTGATCAGATCCTCTGTGTGTGTGTGTGTGTGTGTGTGTGTGTGTGTGTGTGTGTGTGTGTGTGTTCTAAGAGTTTAGGAAGGCATCCAGACAAGGAAGGAGCAGGGAACAGAGGGTCAGAGGGGAGGGGAGGCCAGGGCTTGGTCACTGAGGGGAAACAGGAGGGGTTGGAGACACCCAAGGCAAATTTCACTGACTTCTCAGTTTTACAATTTTGCTTTAGGCAGTATTGGTTTCTCTTTACATCTGTCCAGAAAAAAGCTTTTGTGCAAATATACATTATGTCCATCTGGGGTGGCTGGTGGCAACCCTTACTTCAGCAGAAACTATGCGTCTCTCCCATGTGCGTCACAGAAATGTATTCTTCTCTGGCAAGTGTAGGTGACCAAATGTCTAGAGTCTAAATACAGCAGATTCCCATCCCTGTTCCCTTCAGGGTTTGGGTGGTTTGGGTGGACCCGTGAGTTAATGCACTGAACAAATGTGGGAATCACTAAAGCTGGGCCTTTCATATGGTGCACCTGGGTGAATGATCCTAGGAAACTGACCTCCCTTTCACCTTCCCAGTAGACACTCAGGAATATGCAGGGGTTGTTACTAGTTACTTATACCTAGTGAGCAGGCAGGTGCCAAGCTAGAGTCTCCAGAACAGATGAAAGGCTAAAAGAATGATGATCCTTTCTCCCATTCCACGAGAACTGTAAAGGGAGCTTCTGATGACTGGCCGCCTCTGCAGCCCAGTGTGGTTGCGTCATAGCAAGGGCAGCAGTGCTACTCTTGGTCAGTGAGGGCTGCTGAGTCTCCATCTGTGTGTAATCGGCTGTGTCAGGGCCTGTGAGGCTATTTCTGTCAATCACTGTAATCTGCACAATCAGGCTTTTATTGTATGAAACTGTTCCTTTTCTGGGTGCCATCTATGCCCTTGCAGTATATTAAACCCATGACATTATCTGTTACAATGGGTTTTTGAATAATTAACTGAAGGTGGCCTTTTAATTCAACTTAACTAAATTTGTACTTACTAAGCATTCACTACGTGCACTCCTATTGGAGGCCAGAGAGGTAGAACAATTCTTGTCTTCGGGGGCTCATCACAATGACGACTCCCCTCCCATGGCCATAGTTATCTCCCCTCCCATGGCCATAGTTATCTCCCCTTAGGCCTCTCTCCCCATTGCTCCCCTACTCCACAGCTCCTGGACTGGAGGCAGAACTGCTGAAGAAGCTCCAGGGGGTCTCAGGCTCACCCTGGCTGTTCTGCTTTCTGCCTGAGCCTGCTTCTGGTAACCAGATGCTGTTGCCATCTTCTCTGTGTCTCATTATGGCCTTCCTTGGATGTTGGCAAGCATCTGCAGGACCAGCCTCTGAGTCTTTCTTGTTAGAAGCAATGCCATCATCTCTCCATACCATTCTGGTATGAACTCCACTCACCACACCCTACACACATTATGTCCTCTGGTCCAGTGTCAACCTGGCCCATCCCTGTTTGAAACATCCTTACTTTGCCTGCAGACTGAACTCCCAACATCTATATACTGGGACTCCTAGTATTTGCGCCTGCCCTCTTTCCCCTAATTCTAGTGAATATACCTAATTCCAGAATTTTCTGCCTTAATAATCAGTCCTATCCTATTTCAATTAATCATGGATGTGCAGCTGTTTCTTGAGTTATGACACAGAAAGGAAGAAAAAAGAAATACAAGACAACACGCATACAAGTGTGCAATGGTGTGGTACAGGGAACACACAAAGACAACTGAATGAATTCAAAACGAGAATACAGTGGGCATTCTGCTAGACCAGACCTGTGCAGTTGAGTAGAAGAGTTAATGAGGGCAATTGTTTCTCATGATGCAGCAGTAAAGTAAGAAGAAAAGGAGGAAGAACAGCAAAAAGCTGATACTCAAGCCAAAGAACAAAAACAAAGTGGCTGGCAAGCTGTACACTGAATTTCAACAGGTAAAAGAAATAATTTCATCCATTGGTTGGAGGAATTTTGGTCCTATGGACACTTAAAACACAAGGTCAAAGTAAAATTTATCAGCTTTTCTCCAAGTTTCCTTACTTTATTGACTATAGTACCTAGCCAGTCAGACCAGAGATCTCGGTATTAAAGTGAAAATGAAGACTAAGAGTCCAAACATTGAGCATGAAATAGAAGGCATTATTCTCAAGCAGAGTAGCTAAGCTGACAGAAAATCTAAGCTCTGAGGAACAACATTCCAACAGGTCACAGACCATCCTGTATCATGAATGCTCTGAGAGTTACGGATCAGTTAGCAGCCGCTGAGTCTGTCAGGTGGGGCTGGTCAGAAGTGGATTCTGCCATGTGCACAAAGTACCCTCTTTGGGATAATGGCACTGGCTGCTTCTGTTATGTGCATGAGATGCCAAGAGGGGACCACGACTCCCAGGAGGCTGCACTGCTATCGGCTCTCTAGGCATCTGGTCAGGATGTATCACTGGGAATCAACATATTGTCTCCTTCTTCCAGAAACCCTGCATCCAACTGATTGCCAAGTCATTTGCTCACCTGTGTCTTTTCATTTCTCATATTTGTCTCTTCCTCTCCATCCATGTTTACATAGTTTAGTCCTGATCTCTTTAAATGTAAGCTCATGCACCTCCTCTTTAACTTAGCCCCCGCCCTACTTTTACTCCAGGTGCCGCTGGTAGCTCATTGTCTAATCATTCTCACATCATCGTGCCTGTGGCTTGATAGTGCTTGCAGTTGTCATTTGTTTATTATAGTCTGTTCTCCTCTCTTGGACTGAGGCCACCTGGAAGGTAGTTTTCATATATTATATTTATACATCCAGAAACTATTATAATCTTGACATGCAACAGGTACTTTAATAAATGAAAGTGAATGAATGGAGGCCTATTAATATTTTTTTTCAAAAATTACATCATCTTCATGTCATTCATACCTGTGAATAAATGGAGTATGTGTTTTAAACTGAGATCACCTCAAAGCCAGTGATCTCAAATATATGACTCAGCTCATCAATAATCCTGGATGGCAGTGGTGGGAAGATTTTGCTATAGGATAAATAAAGATTTTGTCTCCTCTTTAGCCCTATTTCAGCCTGCCCTCTATCAAATAATTGCGCATTCAGTTCTTATAACTCAGAGTTCCTGTATATTCATTTTCTGGGAAAATTAACAGAACATATTTGCAAATGGAAAATAATTTGCCTGTATTTTTTCTCCCTTTTTTTGCACATAAATAAACTAACTGTTCTGAACAACTCAGTATCTGTTGCTTTGCTGACTGCCTTGCCCAATATATTTGTCCTCAGTAATTTCACTGCAGTTTTTTCTTTTTTCTTTTTTTTCACAAAGAAATACGTTTCTTCACATTTAAGAGGCACAAATTGTTGATCTCACTTTCAAAAGAGATGTGGTGTTTGTCGATTTAGAAAGACACTTCCAGCTGCCAAACTCTGTCAGACCCTGCCTTGGCTTAACAAGGAAGGTTTCTGTTTTTCTTAGGCACAGGAAAAAAAAAGTAAAGCCCCCAAATTACTTACGTATCTTTCAGTTTAATTTAGGGGGTCAAGAGAGGCAGTTATTTGAAAATCTCGAAGGATCTTTGGTTGAGGACTTGAACTAAACTACCAAACGCTGAGCATGGCTTTGCACAGATTGGTGAAGCCTCTGGGCCTCTGGGTTTTGTCAGAGGAGGCTGAACCATGTGGTCTTTGGAGTCTGTTCTAGCTCTCAAGTTCTGTGACTGCACACATTTTTCTCTGCTGTTGCTACCTAACTCTGTTTGTGCATGCCTTTTCCAAGAGGAAGACACTTTGTCTTACTGAAGTGGCCGTGGACATTGGGAATGTATTGTTAGACAGTTTTTGACTTTCTGTTGAGGCCATAGGGGAAGACAAGTGGTTCATCCTAGGGAAGGAAATGAAGTAGACTTTGGCCTGGGAGGGAGGGACTTTTCTCTGGAAACCTGATCTGCCTGCTCTTGGAAGAGGTCTGGTTTGGGGTATAGCTTGTGGCTATCGTGACGCCTCTACTGCGTGGTCACCCAGTTTCCACGGCATACCTAGGCAGGGGAACATTTTCAGGTACATGGATGTTTCCCTGAAGATCTTCAGGTCTGAAGCACCCAAAATTGACAAGGCATTAGGAGGGAAGGTTGTTCTCATCCTCCCTGAACTCTCAGAAACCACTGCCAAACTGCCAGTGAGACACACATTCAGTGGTGATTCCTACAATACACAAGGCTTGCACAGGACTGCTGGCTGTGGGGCAAGGTAGGCACAATAACCTCAAGTCTTTCTGCCATGGGCCTCTGCCCCCATAGCACTTCTTTGGGCTAAAGAGTTGGATGGACTTTTTCAGCAGCTCTATAGTGAAGCTGTGCTGCAACAGTGGTGGTGGAGAATGGTTTCTTTGGCAGACAGAATGGATTTTCTTTGAAGTCATTTGGGTAAGTACCTGAGGCCTCCTGGAATGTATCACAGGCAGGACACTCCAGAACTGGAGAATGCCCTTGGAATGGGGGTACAGAATTTTATTAATTTGATTATGAAAAGAGGTATCATCTTCTTTTCAGTCTCAAATGGGTGAAGTAGGTATTTCAATGACACCATATTTTTTTAGATTTTCCCCACAATAAACACCGATTCAATAAATGCTTGTGGACTGAAAGAATAAATATAAAATAGAAAGTGATGTTAAACAGAAGCTGAAAACAGGAATTCTGTGGCTGTTAGCCATTTGTCTTGATTCCTCCTCTAAGGTGGGGTTGGTGTCGAACAATGAGCGGGGTTTCCAAAAGGAAGGCAGGGATTATTTCTTCCTTTCTGAGTAGATTCTAACCAGCCTGGAACCCCTTCATCTTTTTCTTTTTTTTTTTCTCCCTTTCCCATACTCCTTCCTTTCTCTTTCTCCTCTCTACAATCTTACTGTTCCAAATTTTAAAACAATAATCAGGCCGGGCGCGGTGGCTCACGCCTGTAATCCCAGCACTTTGGGAGGCCGAGGCAGGTGGATCACGAGGTCAAGAGATCGAGACCATCCTGGTCAACATGGTGAAACCCCGTCTCTACTAAAAATACAAAAAAAAAAAAAAAAATTAGCTGGGCATGGTGGCACGTGCCTGTAG
>CAUYUD010016555.1:0-12871 GCA_963575295.1 Alouatta caraya
TGGCTCACGCCTGTAATCCCAGCACTTTGGGAGGCCGAGGCGGGTGGATCACGAGGTCAAGAGATCGAGACCATCCTGGTCAACATGGTGAAACCCCGTCTCTACTAAAAATACAAAAATTAGCTGGGCATGGTGGCACAGGCCCGTAGTCCCAGCTACTCGGGAGGCTGAGGCAGGAGAATTGCTTGAACCCAGGAGGCGGAGGTTGCGGTGAGCCGAGATCGCGCCATTGCACTCCAGCCTGGGCAACAAGAGCGAAACTCCGTCTCAAAAAAAAAAAAAAAAACTTCTTGATGTAAATACATGAGTCTAATTTCCACTGTAATTATGTTCCATAGTATCATAGTAGCATTGCCCGATTTAGTAAGGAAAAAGTAAAACTCAGTTATATGTAAACTCAAGAAAAACAAGGACGCTGGGCGCGGTGGTTCATGCCTGTAACCCCAGCACTTGGGAGGCTGAGGCGGGTGGATCATCTGAGGTTGAGTGTTTGAGACCAGCCTGGCCAACATGGTGAAACCCCGTCTCTGCTAAAAACACAAAAAGTAGCCAGGCATGGTGGTGCGCCCCTGTAATTCCAAGGCAGGAGAATCGCCTGAACCTGGGAAGCAAAGGTTGCAGTGAGCCGAGATCACACCACTGCACTCCAGCCTGGCCTGGGCAACAGAGCGAGACTCTGTCTCTAAATAAATAAATAAAAATAAAAACAAGGAATACATTTTTAGTATCAATGTGTTCTATATTTCACATACTTTAAACATTATATAAGTACATAAGCAGATAACATAAGACAATATCTAGTTACATTTGAATGTCAGATAAATGATGAATAATGTTTTAGTGTAAACGTGTCCGAGGCCTGGCAGTGGCTCATGCCTGTAATCCTAGCACTTTGAGAGGCCGAGGCAGGACAGGATCCCTTGAGCCCAGGAGTTGGAGACAGCCTGGGCAACATGGCAAGACTCCATCTCTACAAAACATATATAAATGACCCTCCGTGGTGGTGCACATGTGTGATGCCAGTTAGAAGGCTGAGGTGGGAGGATCACTTGAGACCAAGAAATTGAGGCTGCAGTGAGCCATGTTCACACCACTGCAGCCTGGGTGACAAAGTGAGACCCTGTCTGAAAAACAAAACAAAAATATGTTTCAATAGTGTATTTGAGACATAGACTAAAAAAATACTCATTTTGTATCTGAAAATCAGATGGGGGTGAGATCATGATGCAAGGAGGGTCCTCAGCTCTGGGACCGAGCTCAGGTAGCTGAAGCTGCCCGTTGCTGAGGAGGAAGCAGGAAGGAGAGAAAGACCCACCTGCAGGGACCTGCACCTGAGCACCATGCGTCTGCTGAATAGCTGTTTATGGAGGGTCTATGTGTACCAGGCACTGTTCTGGGCACTGGGGTGGGAGCACATCGGTGAGAGGGACTGATATGGTTTTAGCCCCTTGGAAGCCCATGTTCAGGGGGCACTCACCAGTAAACAAAGCAGATGCTTCCTGGAAATGTAAATACCTAGAAGAAAATAAAATGTGGCGTGGAGATTAAAAGTCCCAGGAGTGATAGCTGGGTGTGGTGGCTCAGACCTATAATCCCAGCACTTTGGGAGGCTGAGGCGGGTGGATCACTTGAGGTCAGGAGTTCAAGACCAGCCTAGCCAACATGGTGAAATCCTGTCTCTACTAAAAATACAAAAAATTAGCCGGGTGTGGTGGTGCATGCTTGTAATCCCAGCTACTCTGGAGGTTGAGGTGGGAGAATCACTTGAACCCAGGAGGTGGAGATTGCAGTCAGCCAAGATCGTGCCACTGCACTCCAGCCTGGGCAACAGACCAAGACTCCATCTCAAAAAAAAAAAAAAAAAGTCCCAGGAGTGTCAGTGAGGGGCTGCCTCAGCTGGATAACCAGAGCCATGCCTCTGCATCTTCTCCTGCTGGCGGCTGGTCCCTAGAGTGTTGTGTGTGAATGACACCATGTGGAAAAACCGCTATGGGAAAACCAAATGAGGATGCTAAGGGCTATTATTCTCCTTCTTGAAAATTAGGCACTTGTAATGACATGGTTCATATTATTGGTAGCAGAAATTGTCCTGGTCCTTTGAGACAGCAAAGGCTCATATGTGTATTCATAACTGCTACCCACTTGGGAAATCTCCCTTGAGCGAACACTTAGTCTGTCTCTAGCGTCAGGATCAAAGACACCATCATAGGCCACCTGAACTCTAGATCCACTGGGAGGCAGCCTGGTGTCCATGGTGTCCAGCAGAGGTTTCAATTTTTTTTTTTTTTTTTGAGACACGGTCTTGCTTTTGTTACCCAGGCTGGAGTGCAATGGTGCAATTTCAGCTCACTGCAACATCCGCCTCTCGGTTTCCAGTGATTCTCCTGCCTCGGCCTCCAGTGTAGTTGGGATTACAGGAGCCCATCAGCACACTCAGCTAATTTTTTGTATTTTTTAGTAAAGACAGGGTTTCACCATGTTGGCCAGGCTGGTCTCAAACTCCTCACGTCAAGTGATCCACCCTCCTCAGCCTCCCAAAGTGCTGGGATTACAGGTGTGAGCCACTGCACCCGGCCTGAAATTTTTTTAAGTAGCAAAAACCTTTGTCTCAAACCCCACTTAAAAAAAGTTAATCAGCTAAAAGCAGTACTGTTGTGGTTACCAGGGGCTAGAAGAAGGGGGAAGGGGAATTCTTTTGGGGGTGATGAAAATATTCTGGAATTAGATTCTGGCGATGACTACATAACCCTGAAAATATACCAAAAACTGCTGAACTGTAAAAGGGTAGGCTGGCCGTAGTGACTCCTGCCTATAATCCCAGCACTTTGGGAGGCTGAGGATGGGGGGATCACTTGAGGTCCACAGTTCAAGACCAGCCTGGCCCACATGGTGAAACCCAGTCTTTATTAAAAATACAAAAATTAGCCAGGAGTGGTGGTGGGCATCTATTGTCCCACCTACTCGGGAGGCTGAGGAGGGAGAATCGCTTGAACCTGGGAGGCAGAGTTTTCAGTGAGTGGAAATTGTGCCATTGCACTGTAGCCTGGGTGACAGAGTGAGGCTCCATCTCAAAAAAAAGAGTGAATTTTCTGCTATGTGAGTTATATCTCAATAAAAATGTTTCAGCCAGGTGCAATGGCTCATGCCTCTAATTCCAGCACTTTGTGGGTCCAAGGTGGGAGGGTGCTTAAGCCCAGGAGTTTGAGACCAGCCTGGACAACATGGTGAAACCCTGTCTCTACAAAAAATAGAAAAATCAGCCAGGCATGGTGGCTGTGCCTATAGTCTCAGCTCCTGAGGAGGCTGAGGCAGGAGGATGACCTGAGCCCAGGAGTTCAAGGCTGAGGTGAGCTATGATGCCCCACTGCACTCCAGCCTGGGTGACAGTGTGAGACCTCTTGTCTAAAAAAATAAAAATATGGAAAAATGCAGAACTGTTTGAACTGAAGCTATGGAAGAAGACATAGAGTCCCAGTTTAAAGCACTCATCTTTGAACCTTTTTGCGGAAGACCGTATGTGGCCCCCTCACACTCAAAAATCAACTCCAGTTGGAACTGGGCCCCATCTGTACAAAAAATTTAAAAATTAGCCCGGCATGGTGACACATGCCTGTAGTCCCAGCTACTCAAGAGGCTGCAGTGGGAGGATCGCTTGAGCCCAGGAGTTTGCCAGCATGGGCGACAGAGTGAGATCTCATCTCTGTTTTTTTTTTTTTTTTTTTTTGAGACCTCATCTCTGAAAAAAAACAAAAAAAAGCTCACCAAGCCTACCCGAAGTTTAGAAAGATACTACTCTCCTATATATGTGCGGCTAACGAATGTGAAGAAAAGTGCCTCACTAGTGATCAGGGACAAAAATTGAGAATGTGGTGAGGTTTTTGTCTTTGTTTTGTTTTGAGACAGAGTTTTGCTCTTGTTGCCGAGGTTGGAATGCAGTGGTGCCATCCCGGCTCACTGCAACCTCTGCTTCTTGGGTTCAAGCGATTCTCCTGCCTCAGACTCCAAAGTAGCTGAAACTAGAGGTGCCTGCCACTATGCCCATCTAATTTTTGGTATTTTAGTAGAGACAGGGTTTCACCAGGTCACCCAGGTTGGTCTTGAATTCTTGAGCTCAGGCAATCCACCTGCCTTGGCCTCCCAAAGTGGTGCATTACAGGCATGAGCCACTGTGCCCGGCCTCAGAAACACGTTTCTGCAAAGATTTTCAAAGGTTTTTATACTCCCCGCCCGGCTTTTTTTTTTTTTGTGATGAGATCTCTGGTACAATCGTGAATCATGGCTCACTGCAGCCTCGACCTCCCAGGCTCAAGTGATCCTCCCACCTCAGCATCCCAAGTAGCCTCCAAGTAGTTGGTACATGTAAAACACTGCTGGGTCTGGGTCTGGGGACTGGGAGGCGATGAGGTGCAGTGGGGCCTGTGGTGAACCAGATAGCAGAACCCTCGCTAAGGGACAGCTGCAACTCAGCCCCTAGCCTGTGTTTGTCTGAGTGGGTTCCACCTAGTAGTACGGGGTCTTCCAAACAGGGAGAAGCCAGAAATCTGGATTTAATTTAATTTATTTATTTCGAGACAGAGTTTCCCTCTGTCACCTAGGGTGTAGTGTAATGGCACGACGTCAGCTCACTGCCGTGTCTTCCTCCCGGGTTCAAGCAATTCTCCTGCCTCAGCCTCCTGAGTAGCTGGGATTACAGGTATGCACCACGACACCCGACTAATTTTTGTATTTTTAGTAGAGACGGGGTTTCACCTTGTTGGCCATGCTGGTCTTGAACTCCTGACCTCAGGTGATGTGCCTGCCTCGGTCTCGAAAAGTGTTGGGATTAGAGGCCTGAGCCACTGCGCCTCGCCTGATTCTTTAACACATTGGTATTCAGCAGGGATTGGTCCTCCCCTACCCCACATGGAACATTTGGCAATGTCTGGAGGTGTTTCGGGTTGTCACAAGTTGAGGTGAAGGGCGTCACTTTGGCATCTTCCTGGGAGAGGCCAGGCGTGCTGCTAAGCAGCCTGTGATGCAGTAGAGAGCCCCTAAGCACAAAGAATTACCTGGTGCAAAATGTTAGTGCTGTGATTGAGAAACCCCGATCTAACGTAAAACCTCTCAGTTCTTCTCCTCTTCCTCTTCCTGCTGCTACTGCTCGTCCTCTTCCTCCTCCCTCCTTTTCCTCCTCCTCCTCTCTCCTTTTAGAAACAGGTATGTCTGTCAGCCATGTTGAAATACAGTGGTGTAGCCATAGCTCAGCGCAGCCTCCAACGCCTGTGCTCAACAATCCTCCCACCTCAGCCCCAACAATTTCTTAATTCTAAATAACATACTCTGCGGCCAAACCAAGCCCCTCCATGGGCCCCTTTTGCTGTCTCTGCTGTGCACAGCCACGTTGTTCTCATCTACTAATTGGAGGGAAGGTGGGCCACAGTAACGAGTGTGTGTTTAGCAAGCCTCAGAGGTGCCCTCAGTGGCCAGTTCTATCGGAGTTCATTTCTTAATGTGGTATTTTCTCCAAAGTGATAAAGTCTGGAATAATTTACTTGCCGCTAAGTTAATTCTTTCTTTCTTTCTTTCTTTTTTCTTTTCTTTTCTTCCCTCCCTTCCTTCCTTCCTTCCTTCTTTTTTTTTTTTTTTTTTTTTGAGACGGAGTTTCGCTCTTGTTGCCCAGGCTGGAGTGCAATGTCGCGACCTCGGCTCACCGCAACCTCCGCCTCCTGGGTTCAAGCAATTCTCCTGCCTCAGCCTCCCGAGTAGCTGGGACTACAGGCACGCGCCACCATGCCCAGCTAGTTTTTGTATTTTTAGTAGAGACGGGGTTTCATTCACCATGTTGACCAGGATGGTCTCGATCTCCTGACCTCGTGATCCACCTGCCTCGGCTTCCCAAAGTGCTGGGATTACAGGCGTGAGCCACCGCGCCCGGCCTAAGAGCCAACTTTCAAAAATAAATATGATGAGTTTAATAGAAAGGCTACTTTTTCTCTAATTAGATTTGCATTTTTGTAGTCATTTAAGCAAAGTGAGTGAAGATTCTATCTCCTAGCAGACTATAAGCTTCATGAAGACAGGATCCACCTATGTATCTTCATGCCAGTATGTCCAGATGGATCGCACATACAAATGAATGGGTCTTGGTGTATCTTAATGAGCACTTGTGAGTTTAGCCTCTAAAATTTAGGCCTCTGTTTATTTATCTGTAAAATGGGGTTAAAGCAGTATCTATTGCACAAGATGGATGTGATAATTAAATAAGATAATGGAGCTAAAGATTTACATAGTTCCTGGCATATAATAAGAGTCTGTAAGAGGTAGTTATTGCTGTTTTACTTTGTAGTTATTATGATGATTGTATTTTGGGACTTTGTATCCACTCATCACAAGAGATAAAAAAATTTCCTACCAACTGGCATGAGCAAATCTTGAGTGATTATTTGTATAATATATAGTCATTATTATTACAAAATGGAAGAAAAAGGAATTAGCAATTTTCAGATTTTGAAACAAAAAAATTGGAAACTGGAATTCAGTAATCATAAGATTTTACAAGTCTATGTATATGAAAAAAATCTAAAATGGAGATTTGAATTCCTATAAATGATTTAGTCTGAAACAGCTTTGTAAATTTCTACTGTTTTTTTCAGTTACTCCATGAAGTTTAAATACCAAAGGCCTTTCTGTTAAATGGCGAGCTTTCGGCCCGTGCTGCTCACACGTGTCCCTCCTTCTCCCCAGCCCTTGTATCCCTCATTCATCAGCCTACAAGATGTGCCGTATGTGAGTGCAATGCTTTTCACTTTACATGAAGTTTAACGCATACTAATAGGATACAAATTGAGTCAACAATTGTTTGGGATAGGTAGGGGTGTGCTAGAGGCCAGACTTTGGTCCTTCCATCTCATACAGAGAAAAGCAAGCTTAAGTAAGTAATTTACCCAAAATCATGTAACTTGGTAATGGGACTTTGAAAGAAAAACCCAGGACAAGCCGCTTTTTTTCCCCCCTGCTACTATAACACGTAAAGGTCCTCTATCATATAACACAGGGATAAACAAGACACAACAAGCACCCCCTACAAACCATCTCCCAGCAGCCATGGCGGCAAGTATTAGGAGCAGGGACAAGCACAGCTGGGGGAAACTGCAAGATTTTCAAGCAAATTCTTCCAAGTTTCAACGCAGGTTTTGATCATTTATCCAGTCACAAGTTTTCATGTGCTTCAATTAGCCTTCTTGTTTGCTTTAGTGAGGAAAATACAACAGTGAGGGAAGAGCAGGGGATGGTGAGCGAGGAAGTGTTTTGCTGGAGAGATTAGATAATCTCTGCTAGAATCAGTTCCATGTATTCACACATAGCCATCCCCACCCACCTGACAAAAATAGAGCAGAGGGCAGGATACAAAGAGTTTTCTCACCTGAGGTCAGGAGTTCCAGATCAGCCTGGACAATATGGTGAAACCCGATCTCTACTTAAAAAAAAAAAAGGAGTCTTCTAATCCCAGCATGAACTGGGTGAGAGATCACCAACAGGACCAGAAATAATGGATGGCCACCCCACCATAGCACAGCAGCCCTACTATCAGTTCCTCTTTCCTTGTTCTCAGTATCAGTAAGACCCACCCACAAGGGGCAAGATTTCCTCCCAGGGTGAAGAAACTTCCTAACAACTGAGAAAGCTGGGTGTTTTCTCTGCTGAAAAGTTACATCTTGTTTATGGGTTGGAGTCTATTTTAAAAGTTCATGGGAGAAGGACCCTGTGGAGAGAATATTACCCCCCCATTCCCCCCAATTGAATCCTTTCATTCAACTCACATTTTTTCTTCCTCCTTTACCCTTTGTTTTCTCTCTTCTTTTCCCCCCTCCTTTCTATTTTTTTAACTCTATTTTTATTTCTCTTGTCTATTCTTCCCTTCTATCACATCAATCTTTAGTCGTATATTTAATGTTTCTCACCAAAATGAGAAAGTCCTGCTTCTGAAACCCTAACTGTTCTGCTGGACAAAAGATGGGTTTAACACGAGGAACTGGAAGTGGCCCAGCATTCCTTCTCATATCAGCCACCAAACAAGGAAGCCCTATATCTAGAGATATTTTGTGGAGCTTAATTCAGAATACATTTACGTATACATACATACATACTCAAGAATTTTCTGGATGTGGTAGAAACCTTTGAAGTCTCTTCTGCATGTTAATTTCTCTGCTAATCCAGATGCCACTGCTCTTTGTGACATTAGAGAGGTCACTGAGCACCATCCTGATAACCCTCCAGAAAACAATGGCATGCCAGTGCAGTCTTTTTTTTTTTTCTTTAACTACTTGCCATTTAGTATTCTTTTTCTCTTTTCAAGAAAAGCCAGTCAAGTCCTAGGAGGTCTTATCACTAATATTAATTTCTCCCCAGCTCACTCAATAGTTACCCTCTGCAGAGAAACTTACAAGTGTATCTGTGTTCACAGATTTACACATTTCCTATCTATGTAATTACTCTCCAGAAGGAACTACCTTGAGCCTCTGTCCCTAAACTGATCTTTCTGGCCTGTCCATAATTACGTAGTTCAAAGAATTACAGCTTTCACGGATGAATTTGCCTCTTGATGTGGAGTTCTAAGAGCTCCAACTACAGCTAAACTGTGTACAGGCGATAGGGATTTGAAAGAAGACTACAGCCATTTCAGCTTTATCGTCGACAAGCAATATACTGGCCTAAATTGGAAGCTGGATGCGTGTGTGTGTGTGTGTGTGTGTGTGTGTGTGTGTGTGAGAGAAAGAGAGAGAGAGAGAGAGAGACAGTATCTCACTCTGTTGCTCAGGCTGGAGTGCAGTGGTTTGATTTTGATCTTAGCTCACTGTAGCGCTGACCTCCCGGGCTCAAGTGACCCTCCCACCTCAGCCTCCCAAGTAGCTGGGATCACAGGTCCATGCCATCACACCCAGATAATTTTTTTTTTTTTTTTTTTTTGGTAGAGAGTGGGTCTTGCTATGTTGCCCAGGCTGATCTCAAACTCCTGGGCTCAAGCAGTCCTCCTGCCTCGGCCTACCAAAATGCTGGGATTACAGGCATGAGCCACCATGCCCAGCTTGAAAAATACTTTTGTTTTAGCAAAAATGTAAATGTAAAATTAATAAATTCTGGAGAAAATCTAAAATATTAAAACTTTTCACAAGTTTACAAAATTATTTTAATTTGTTGCTATTTGGTAAGTTTTAATTTTGCTGGCATGAAAAGTTTTTTGAAACAAAATATCTTATTTGGATATGATTTTATACCGTTTAAAAACTTAGTTTTATACATTGTGCATGTGGCCAGGTGTGGTGGCTCACTCCTGTAATCCCAACACTTTGGGAGGCTAAAGTGGGAGGATCAAGTGAGGCCAGGTGTTCAAAGCCAGCCTGAGCAATGTAGTGAGGCCCCTGTTTCTACAAAAAAAATTTTTTTAATTAGCCAGCCCTTGTGCCACTGCACTCCAGCCTGACTGACTGACAGAGCAAGACACTGTGTCTCTAAATAAATAAAAAGTTTGTACTGTGCATGAGAAACCCCTCCACCTATTTTTTTTTTTTTTTTTGAGATGGTGTCTTCCTCTGTTTTTCAGAATGGAGTGCAGTGGCACGACCTTGGCTCACTACAACCTCCATCTCCCGGGTTCAAGTGATTCTCCTGCCTCAGCCTCCCAAGTGGCTGGGATTATAGGCACGTACCACCATGCCTGACAAATTTTTGTATTTTTAGTAGAGACAGGGTTCACCATGTTGGCCAGGCTGGTCTCAAACTGCTGACCTCTGTGATCTGCCCACCTCAACCTTCCAAAGTGTTGGGATAACATGAGCCACGGCCCGTCCTGGAATTTTTATTTTAAATACAAATGAGGCTGGGTGCAGTGGCTCATGCCTGTAATCCCAACACTGTGGGAGGCCAAAGCAGGAGAATCACCTGAGGTCAGGAGTTCAAGACCAGCCTGGCCAACATGGTGAAACCCTGTCTCTACTAAAAATACAAAAATTAGTCGGGTGTAGTGGCGCATGCCTATAATCCCAGCCACTTGGGAGGCTGAGGCAGGAGAATCACTTGAACTAGGAGACTGAGGTTGCAGTGATCTGAGATGGCACCATTGCACTCCAGCCTGGGCAACAAAAGTGAAACTCCATCTCAAAAACAAATTAATTAAGTAATTAATTAAATTAAATTTCTCAAGATATTTTCTTGCTCTGTAAAATGAACTTAAGGATAACTTAGGTTCTTTAAAGTTATCCTATGATTACTGTAGAAAATTTCAAAAAAATACAGAAGGGCATAAAGAAGATCATGTGACCAACATGGTGAAACCCTGTCTCTACTAAAAATAAAAATTAGCTGGGCTTGGTGGCAGACACCTACAATTTCAGCTACTCAGAAGGCTGAGGCAGGAGAATCACTTTTACCTGGGAGGCGTAGGTTGCAATGAGTTGAGATTATGCCACTGCACTCCAGCCTGGGAAACAAAGTTAGATTCAGTCTTAAAAAAAAAAAAAAAAAAAAAGAAGAAGAAGAACATCATGGATAATTCTACCACCCAGATAACTATTGCTTGTATTTTCTCCCAGTTCCTTGACTATGCATATATTTTGAACTTCCTTTTAAAGATTTTCACTGTCCTGTTTTAAAGCAATCAATAATGTTTCTTGCTGAGGCATGGCTCAATTTTCATAAGGAGAAGAGAGAGAGAGAGATCAAGAACGAGAAAGATTCAGATGTCTTGGAGGATTGGAAAAAGAAAGAAAGAAAGAAGAAGAGCAGGCAGCCAGATCCTCTTACCTCCTTCCGCTTGAGTGCTGACGCTGCTCCCCTACACCTTCCTCCCCCGGGGGCATTCCCCAAACCTTCAAATAGAACAAAAAAGCTGTTCCTGACCCAAAAAGCACCACAAGCCAGTCTCCTGTTATTCCTTGTGAGGAAAATATCAATGGATATGATGGCTAGGTAATTTCTGGATGTTTGTATTTCTGTCACCACATGTTTTTAGGCTTCTAAGAAATCATGAATATCTCTTTTTTCCCCAGAGGAATTTTTTCAATCCCCTGAAAGCATTTTTTACATCCTAACATGAAGATTACCATTATTCTGACCTCCCCACCATCCAGTAGTTAATCTGCAGTTAAGCCTTCTTCATATTTTTAAGATTTTGGCAAGTGTGAGTAAATAACAGTTTTCCAGAGTAGCTTGCATCACTATAGCCTAGAATGTGAATCAATTACATGTATCCTCCTTTTCCTATAATTCTGTATAGGAAGAACACATGACCTAAAGTATCTATAGTGAGCACTAGGCAATGCAAACGGAACAGTCCGTCAGCTCCCAAGAGGATGCTCAGTATTTCCTTGGTCCTTTTTTATTGAAGTCTCTAAGCATGACAGTATTGGGCTTCTTGATCATACTGACACTTTGTCATGAGATAATTATAGCTCTGCCTTCTGTTTCCAGTACTTTGGTGGATTAGATATTATGATGATTAATTTTATGTGTCAATTTAGCTAGTTTATGGTGCCCAGTTGTTTGGCCAAAACCAGTCTAAATGTTGTTGTAAAGGTATTTTTTGAAAGTGGTTAACATTTATTTTTATTTTTAGAGTCATGGTCTCATTCTGTCACCTTGGCTGGAGTTCAGCGGTGTGATCATGACTTACCGCAGCCTCAAACTCCTGGGCTTAAGTGATTCACCTACCTCAGCCTCCAAAGCAGCAGGGACCACAGGCTCATACCACGACGCTGGCTAATTTTATTTATTTACTTATTTATTTATTTTACAGACAAGGTCTCTATGTATTTCCCAGGCTGATCTCAAACACCTGGGTTCCAGTGATCCTCTCACCTCAGCCTCCCAAGTTGTTGGGATTACATGGCTGCATATGGGTAATATTTAAAGTAGACTTTGAATAGAGTGGATTGCTCTCCACAATGTGGGTGGGCCTCATCCACTCAGCTGAAGGCCTTAAAAGACTGAGGTCCCTAGAAGAGGAAGGAATTTTGCCTCCAGACTCAAGACTGCAATATCAACTTCATATGAAATTTCCACCCTACCAGCCTGCTCTGTAAATTTTGGACTTACCAGCCCCCACAATTTCATGGCTCAATTCCTTAAGATAAATGTCTCTGTCTTTCACGCTTTCTCTATGTGAATATATATATACACATATGTATATATATACACACACACATATATATACACATACACACACATACATATATGTGATAAATAGAGGAGACATATATATATATATCTCACATATGTATCTGTCCTATTTATCCCATATATTCTATAGGGTCTGTTTCTTTGGAGAATCATAACTAATACAGACATACTTAATGACAATCTCAACTGATATAACTAAAATGCTGGATGAAATATTTTGAAGATATCTTTTAAAATGCATCACTGAGCTAGCACAAAAGGTAGGGATTTTCATATCCCAAAAAATAAATGAAAGCAGGAACCATGGTAGGTAAGCATTTTCCAAAAGCATTTTCCAAAAAGCACTTCCAGCTTTCACCTTAAAAGTTTCTGTCAGATTCTGGAGACCTTGAATCTCAACTCTGAGATAATGTTTGGGTATTGGTCAAGGTGGGAAAACTGTTAGGAGAATCCTTGCACAAAGCTGAAATCACACAGGGCTACATTCTCAGTATAAAGATAAATAAACCCTTTCCCAAAGAGGAGTGCCATTAGCCAAGACATTTGTCTATCCTGATGTTGACAGGAAAGGAGAGGAAGCCGGGCGCGGTGGCTCACGCCTGTAATCCCAGCATTTTGGGAGGCCGAGGCGGGTGGATCACGAGGTCAAGAGATCGAGACCATCCTGGTCAACATGGTGAAACCCCGTCTCTACTAAAAATACAAAAATTAGCTGGGC
>CAUYUD010016558.1:0-44718 GCA_963575295.1 Alouatta caraya
TCCTTCCTGATAGTTCACAAAAGTCTCAACTCATTCTAGTATCGACTCAGAAGTCCAAAGTCTCATTTGAGAATCAAAGAACTATGAGTCCTCACCTATGAACATGTAAAATAAAAACTAAATTATTTACTTCCGGATACAACAATAGTACAGGCATTGGGTAAAGATTCTCATTCCAAAAGGAAGAAATCAGCCAAAAGAAAGGGGTAATAGGCCCCCACAAGTCCAAAACCCAGCAGGACAGACATTAAACCTTAAAGTTCCAGCATAATCCTTATCTCCATGCTCTGCATCCTGGGCACACTGGTGCCAGGGCTAGGCTCCCAAGGCCTTGGGCAGCTCCACTCCTGTTGCTCTTCTGGGTTCAGCCCATGTGGCCGCTCTTAAGGACTAGAATCATTTATGGTGTTTCCAGGCAAAAGGTGCAAGCTGTAGGTGTCTCTACCCTTCTGGGGTCTGGAGAGCGACAGCCCCATCCACAGCTCCAATAGGCAGTGCCCTAGTTAGGTATTTGTGTGGAGGCTCCAGCCTCACATTTCCCCTCGTCACTGTTCTAACAGAAGCTCTTTATTGAGGCTCCACTCCTGTGGCAAGCTTCTGCTTAGGCACTTAGGCTTTCCCATACATCCTCTGAAATCTATGTGGAGGCTGCCAAGCCTCCTTTACTCTTGCATTCTGTGCACCTGCAGGCTTAACACTATGTGGAAGCCACCAAGGCTTACGGTGGCTCGAGCTCTCCACAGTGGCAGCACAAGCTATACTTTGGGCCCTTTGAGCCACAGCTGGAGTTGGGGCAGCCCAGGTGAAGGAAGCAGCTTCTTGAAATAGCACAGGTCAGTGGCATCCCAGGGCTGGTCCATGAACCCATTCTTGCTTCCTAAGCCTCTGTGCCCATGATGGGAGAGACTGTCCCAGAGGCTTCCGAAATGTCTTTGAAGCCTTTTCTCGACTGGCTTGGGTATTAGCACCTGGCTTTCTTTCAGTCATGCAAGTTTCTCTAGCAAGTGTTTGTTCAGCAGTCCACCCGATTTCCTCTCCTGATGATGCCTTTGTCCTTCTCTGCAACATAGGATGGCTGCAATTTTTTAAAATTGTGATTCACAGCTTCTCTTTTAATTATATATTCCAACTTTAAGTAATTTCTGTGGTCCCACGTCTGGTGAGGGCTGTGAGAAGCAACCATGTTATCTCTTGAACACTATGCTGCTTAGAATTTCTTCTACCAGATACTCTAGGTCATCCATCTTAAGTTCAACTTTCCACAAATTCCTAGGGTATGTATACAATGTAGCCAAACTCTTTTCTAAGGCATAGCAAGAGTGACCTTTACTCCAGTTTCCAAAAACTTTCTCATTTCCATCTAAGACTTCATAAGCCTACTCTTCATTATCCATATTTTTATCAGCATTTTGGTCATACCATTTAACCAGTCTCTAAGAAGTTTCAAACATTCTCTCATCTTCCTGTTTTCTTCTGAGCCCTCCAAACTCTTTCAATCTCTGTCTGTTAACCTAGTTCTGAAATTACTTCCATAATTTCAAGTATCTTTAAAGCCACACCAAACTCCTGGTACCAATTTTCCTTATTAGTCCATTTTGCATTGCTAAAAGGAATATTTGAGACTGAGTAATTCATAAAGTAAAGTGGATTTTTTTTTGGCTCATAGTTCTGCAGGCTGTACAAGCATGAAACCAGCATCCTCTGTTTCTGGCAAGGCCTCAGGAAGCTATCACTCGTGGTGGAAGGTGAAGAGGGAACAGCTGAGTCACACAGAGAGAGAGCATGAGAGAGAAGAGGAGGTGCCAGGCTCTTTTCAACTAGTTCTTGTGTGCACTAACAGACTGATAATTCACTAATTGCCCAGGAAATGGCCCCAAGCTATTTATGTGAAATCTGTCCCCATAGCCCAAACCTCTTCCAGCAGGCCCCACCTCCAACACTGGGGATCATATTTCAACATGAGATTTTGAGAGGACAAACATCCAAACTATATCAGAAAGAAACTTCCTCAACTTGAAGTTTGATGTACACAAAAACCTACATTTAACATTATTCTTAATGGTGAAAGGTCAAATGCTTTTCACCTAAAATCAAGAACCAGTCAAGCATGTCCACTTTTACCAATTTTATTTACAATTGTACTTGACCCATAGCAATAAGTTAAGAAAAAGAAATAAAAAGTATCTACGTTGGAAAGGAAAAAACAAAACTGTCATTGTTCATATGTTATATGATCGTCTGTAGGAACTCTGATGGAATCTATAATGAAAACTACTGAAAGTAATGTTAGTATAGCAAAGTTAAAAGATACAAGATAGTTATAAAAATTAATTTATACTCCACTCCTGTTGCTCTTCTGGGTGCAGCTCATGTGGGTGCTCTCAAGGACTGGAATCACTTGTGGTCTAGGCTAAGGATTCAAGCTGCAGGTGTATCTGCCATTCTACGGTCTGGAGGCAACAGCCCCATTTCCACAGCTCCACTAGGCAGTGCCCTAGTGAAGTCTCTGTGTGGAGGCAACAGCTTCGCGCTTCCCCTATTTGAATACTATCAACAGAAGGTGAAATAGGAAAAATAATGCCATTTACAATAGCATCCAAACAATACTCAGGAATAAATCCAACAAAAATCTTGAGAAACTTATGTTCACTGAAAACTGCAAATTACTGTTGATTATAATTAAAGATAGCTTAAATAAATGAAAAGGTATACCGTGTTTATGGATCAGAATACTCAATAGTTAACAAGTTAATTTTTTCCATATCTAGATTTAATACAATATCAATGAAAAATTCCAGCATGAATATCTTGAAGAATTTGACAAGCTGATACTAAAATTTATGTATAAATGGAAAGAAACTAGACTAGGCAAAACAACTTTTTAAAAAAGTAAATTTGGAGTACTAACACTACCTGATTTTGAGGCTTGTTATAAAGATACAGAAATTAAGGTTTTATGTCAACAGTAAGGTAGACAAATATATTAATGGAACAAAAGAAAGTCCAAAAATATCCCCACATATGTGTAGTCAATTGGTGGTGCAAAAACAATTCAGTAGAGAAAGAATTACCTTTTAACTGGGCTGAAACAATTAGATTTCCATAAATAAAAATTGAACTCAAATTCATATTTTATATAATATGGAAAGTTTAACTCAAAATTAATAATAGACCTTAATGTATAACCTAAAATTATAAAACATCTAGGAGAAGAAAACAGAATGGAAGCTGAACATTCCTTATCTGAAATACTTGGGACCAAAAGTCTTTTGGATTTAAAGTGTTTTCAGATTTTGGATATTTGCATATGCTTAATAAGGTGTCTTGGATGAGATCCAAGTCAATTTTGATCCCTATTACATTAATTAGGCTTAAAGTCTTGCATCTCTTAAGACCATTTGGACCTTAAAAACAATCAGTCCGGCCGGGCGCAGTGGCTCACGCCTGTAATCCCAGCACTTTAGAAGGCCGAGGCGAGTGGATAGCGAGGTCAAGAGATCGAGACCACCCTGGTCAACATGGTGAAACCCCGTTTCTACTAAAGATACAAAAATTAGCTGGGCATGGTGGCACGTGCCTGTAGTCCCAGCTACTCGGGAGGCTGAGGCAGGAGAATTGCTTGAACCCAGGAGGCGTAGGTTGCGGTGAGCTGAGATCGCGCCATTGCACTCCAGCCTGGGTAAGAAGAGCGAAACTCCGTCTCAAAAAAAAAGGGAAGATGAAAGAAGGATGAATGAAACCTATAAAGCAAGGGAAGAGCAAAAACATGAAAGATAAAAAGTGCTATAAAGAGAAACAATAGCTGAAAATCACCAGCAATTCTATGGTTTTCCATGATAACAAAATGACACAGCATTGGTAACATTAAATCTTTTAGCATCTCTGAATCACAGCTCATCTTTTCTGTAAAATAATAATAATATCCATCACCATAAACAAACTCATTATGGGACAAAATTGTTTAGATTGAAGTTATGCTGCTAGTAAATGTCAAGACAAAAAACACCTGATATCCAATGAAGTAAAATATCTTGCTTGACTTATTTTATCTCCTCAGTCAGACCTTATGGTGAGCACAATTACTAGTGCAATCTTACAATGAAAATAAGAAATTTTTGTTTTGTTTTACATTATTTTAAACACACACACACACACACACACACACACACACACACACACACACACACACACACATTTTTTGAGATGGAGTCTCTCTCTGTCACCCAGGCTGGAGTGCAGTGGTGCTATCTTGGCTCACTGCAACCTCCGCCTCCCAGGTCAAGTGATTCTCAGGTTCAAGGGACTACAGATGCATGCCACCACGCCTCGCTAATTTTTGTGTTTTTAATAGAGACGGGGTTTCACTTCACCATGTTAACCAGAATGGTCTCGATCTCCTGACCTCATGATCCGCCTGCCTTGGCCTCCCAAAGTGCTGGGATTATAGGCATCAGCCACCATGCCTGGCCTTATTTTTATAATTTTTAAATTTAAAAAATTATAATTTATAATTATAATGCAGAGAGTGGGTTTCACCATGTTGCCATTGCTGGTCTTGAACTCCTGAGCTGAAGTGATCATTTGGGAGACTTGGCCTCCCAAAGTGTTGGATTAGAGGCATGAGCCACTGTGCCTCATCATTGTTTTTAATTTAAAAAACAAAAAAGAAACATGTTCATATCAAAGAAGTAAGGGGGCTGTAAAATGGAATGGAGAGACAGAAGGAAAATATATTAAGAATAAAAAAATTGGCTGGGCATGGTGGCTCATGCCTATAATCCCAGTACTTTGGGAGGCTGAGGCAGGTGGATCACTTGAGGTCAGGAACTCAAGACCAGCCTGACCAACATGGAGAAATCCCTTCTCTACTAAAAATAGAAAACTTAGCCAGACATGGTGGCACATGCCTGTAATCCCACCTACTCAGAAGGCTGAGGCAGGGAGAATCACTTGAACCCGGGAAGCAGAGGTTGTGAGCCAAGATCATGCCACTGCACTCTAGCCTGGGCAACAGAGCGAGACTCCATCTCAAAAAAAAAAAAAATAGAGAGGAGGGTCTCAGTATGATGCCCAGACTGGTCTTGAACTCCTAGTCTCAAGTGATCCTCCCACCTCAGCCTCCCAAAGTGCTGGGATTACAGGCATGAGCCACCATGCCCAGCCACTCATCTGATAATTATTTAGATCATACTGAAATTAAAAAAAAAAAAATAGATGACAATCTGTTATGTGTAAAACATGACAATAATACTAGTCTGTGGCAAAAAAAAAAAAAGAAAAAAGTCAAAATAGTTAAGATAACTTGACTTAAATATCCAAAAAAAGATTTGACTTAAATCTTAAATATCCAAAGCTAATGAAAACGAAATCTGTATGGAATTCACAAAACTGTCAGAGACAGGAAACTTAAGAGACTGAAAACAAAGGATAAGATAAATGGGAACTCCTCTCTATTATGGGAAATGTCAACAGTGACATTCTTTTCTGAGGTAGAACTAATCTTTTTCGTTTTGTTTTATTTTGACACAGGGTCTTACTCTGCTGTCCAGCTGGAGTACAGTGATGCCATCACAGCTCACTGCAGCCTTGACCTCTCAGGCTCAAGTGATCCTCCTTCCTCAGCCTCCCAAGTAACTGGGACTATAGGTGCACGCCACCATGCCTGATAAATTTTTTAACGTTTTCTTTTTAGAGATGAGGTCTCACTATGATGTTCAGTTCGGCCTCAAACTACTGGGCTTGGTCAAGCAATCCTCCTACCTCAGTATCCGAAAGTGCTGGGATTATAAGCAAGAGCCACCGTACCCGGCCAACAGAACCAATCTTAACAAATTTATAAATGGCCCTGGAAAAAGAAATGCAGAGTTTAAGTTCCAAATCTACAGTTGGTGGGCAGATCATTTGAGGTCAGGAGTTTGAGACCAGCCTGGCTAACATGGTGAAACCCCATTTCTACTAAAAATACAAAATTAGTTGGGTGTGTTAGCACATGCCTGTCATCCCAGGGAGGCTGAGGGAGGAGAATCACTTGAATCAGGAGGTGGAGGAGTGAACACTCCAGCCTGGGTGACACAGTGAAACTCCATCTCAAAAAAAAAAAAAAAAAAAAAAGGGAACTGTGAGCAATCTTAAATTGTTTATTAAAAATGTCAGCAAAATACATTGCTAAACAGGCCCATGATTTTAGAAATATGAAAAATGAGTACAGTTATGTGGCAATTGCCTCTGGAAAATCATGTGCAGTTGTGATATTCATCATGTGCAGTTATGATTTCATGTTAGGAAAGATATAAATGAATTAGATAAAGATCCAAATGAATCAGATAAAGATCCATGGAAAAAACTGAGATCTGGGGGCTGTTGGATGTAAAAAGTAAACAATTACATTCCCTAGAAAGGCTGAAGAGGATAGCAGGGCACCGTGGCTCATGTCTGTAATCCTAGCACTTTGGGAGGCCAGGGCGGGCAGATCACCTGAGGTCAGGAGATCGAGACCATCCTGGCTAACAGGGTGTAACCTCATCCCTACTAAAAATATAAAAAATTAGCTGGGTCTGGTGGCATGTGCCTGTAGTCCCAGCTACTTGGGAGGCTGAGGCAGGAGAATTGCTTGAGCCCGGGAGGCAGCGGTTGCAGTGAGTGGAGATCAAGCCACTGCACTCCAGCCTGGGTGACAGAGTGAGACTCTGTCTAAAAAAAAAAAAAAAAAAAAGGCAGGCTGAAGAGGGAGCTAAGTGAAACCTATAAAGCTATGAAAAATATGAGAAAAAATGAGAAGTGTTTGACAAATTTTATAATATTAGAATAACTGAGTGCAAACTTTGACTTTTTTTTTTTTTTGGATACAGAGTCCTGCTCTCTCACCCAGGCTGGGGTGCAGTGGCGTGACCTTGGCTCACTGCAACCTCTGCACCCTGGGTTCAAGTGATTCTCCTGCCTCAGTCTCCAAGTAGCAGGGATTACAGGCACGTGCCACTACTGGCTGGCTAATTTTTGCATTTTTAGTAGAGATAGGGTTTCACCATGTCGGTCAGGCTGGTCTCGAACTCCTGACCTCAAGTGATCTGCCCACCTCAGTCTCCCAAAGTGCTGGGATTAGAGGCGTGAGCCACCATGCCTGGCCAAACTTAATAACTTAGAAGTAAATTTAAAACAAAATGGAAGCACTGCTGTACATAATAAGCTATAAACTTACTGAGTCTTTACTACAAGTAGTAAAAATACAAATTTTTAGAAATTTAGGTAAGTTCATAGATGTAGACCTATGTCAGGGAATGGGGCAAAGAAGTCTAAAGTATAGGCCAGGCGCAATGGCTCATGCCTGTAATCCCAGCATAATTGGAGGCCGAGACGGGTGGATCACAAGGTCAGGGGTTTGAGATCAGTCTGGCCAACATAGTGAAACCCCATTTCTACTCATACAAAAATTAACTGGGCATGGTGGTGCATGCCTGTAGTCCCAGCTACTTGAAAGGGTGAGGCAGGAGAATCGCTTGAATTTGGGGGGCAGAGGTTGTGGTGAGCTGAGATCCCGCCACTGCACTCCAGGCTGGGCAACAGAGTGAGACTCTGTCTCAAAAAAAAAAAAAAAAGGAAGTCTAAATTATATCCCTACTGAACAAATTATCATGGCCATTTCCTTAGATCTCTTCATAGGGCCTTAGTTTAAAAGCATGATAGTCTGATAGTTATTTTGAAGTTGTAACACCCAAGATAGCCAAAATGGGAAGGAGACTCTATTGAAGGAAATCTCCTTAAACACTGAACAAGAAAGAACTGCAGATTGGGGCGGGGCACAGTGGTTCATACCTGTAATCCAAGCACTTTGGGAGTGCTGAGGCAGGCAGGTCACCTGAGGTCAAGAGATCCAGATCAGCCTGGCTAATATGGTGAAACCCATTCTCTACTAAACACACAAAAAAAATTTGTTGGACATGGTGGCGTGTGTCTGTAATCCCAGCTATTTGGGAGGCTGAGGCAGAATTGCTTGAACCTGGGAGGTGGAGGTTGTAGTAAGCTGAGATTGCACCACTGTACTCCAGCCTGGGTGACAGAAGGAGACTCCATTTCAAAAAACAAAACAAAAAAAACCCAAAAAAAAAAACAAAAAAGAAGAAAAGAACTGCAGATTCATCATGACAAACCAAACATTTTGGCTAATGAGAAAGAAAGGCACCTTTGCAATAGGACATGAGCATAACAGCTATTCTGCTGTCCAAGTGTTCTTTAAACTCTGATTGTGGGCCAGTACCCATTAAAGCAGTCAGCAGTTATAACAGGGTGGGTTTGTATTTAGCATGTTACTGATTTACAAACTCATAAGCAAAAATAAAGAAGTGTAAGTAGTCTGTTGGTCCAAGTTTCAATAAAAGGGGCCTTTTTTTTTTTTTTGAGACGTAATCTCACTTTGTTGCCAGGCTGGAGTACAGTGGCACCATCTCAGCTCACTGCAACCTTCGCCTCCCAGGTTCAAGCGATTTTTCTGCCTCAGCCTCCCAAGTCAATGGGACTACAGGCACATGCCACCACACCCAGTGAATTTTCGTATTTTTAGTAGAGACAGGGTTTCACCATATTGGCCAAGCTGATCTCGAACTCCTGACCTTGTGATCCGCCAGCCTCGGCCTCCCAAAGTGCTTGGATTACAGTTGTGAGCCACTGAGGCTGGCCAAAAGGGGCCTTTCTAAAGGCATTTTACAAAGGTGTTTTAAACACAAACCTGAAAAAAAAAAAACAACTTTAGTCTAACAAAGGTAACCTAATGCTTACCTAGTGCTTTTTCCCCCCATATCTGCAAACAGGTGTGAAAGTGAAAAGAACAAAGCAGACATAACACAAAGCTAGCTTGCTTCCTTGCTTGCTTTCTCCCTCCCTCCCTCCCTCTGTCCTTCTCTCCCTTCCTTCCTTCCTTTCTCTCTCTCTCTCTCTTTCTCAGTCTCGCTCTGTTGCCCAGGCTGGAGTACAGTGACATAATCTCAGTTCACTGCAACTTCTGTCTCCGGGTTCAAGTGATTCTCCTACCTCAGCCTCAGCCTCCCAAGTAGCCTGGACTACAGAAACTCCCCAGCACGCCCAGCTAATTTTTTTGTAGTTTTAGTAGAATCACAGTTTCGACATACTGACCAGGCTGGTCTGGAACTCTTGACCTCAGGTATTCTGCCCACTTTGGCCTTCCAGTGCTGGGATTACAGGTGTGAGCTACATTGCCCACTATTTATGTTTTTTTTTTTTTTTTTTTTTTATATGGAGTCTCGCTCTGTAGCCCCGGCTGGAGTACAGTGGTGTGAGCTCAGCTCACTGCAACCTCAAGCAAATGCCTGGTAATTTTTGTATTTTTAGTAGAGACAGGGTTTCACCAGATTGGCGAGGCTGGTCTCCAACTCCTGACCTTGTGATCCACTCGCCTCAGTCTCCCAAAGTGTTGGGATTACAGGTGTGTGCCACTGTGCCTGGGCCAAAACTATTTTCAACTCCAATGTGCAAAGCAACCAAACAAGAAAAACCTTAAATATT
Organism: Alouatta caraya; assembly: GCA_963575295.1. Classification (NCBI taxonomy): domain Eukaryota; kingdom Metazoa; phylum Chordata; class Mammalia; order Primates; family Atelidae; genus Alouatta; species Alouatta caraya. The sequence goes on from CAUYUD010016558.1 coordinate 9,514, forward strand.
TATTCTGTCCTTGCTAATAATTAGGCTGTATTAACTTCTTATTTTCATTTGAAAATCATCTGGTTTCACTGAGAATTGCTTTGTCATCAAAACAATTTTTTTTTAAAATTTTAGTTTGATGACTGAGAGATAGACAGCATGGCTAGAACATACACAATTTTAAACTTTCATTATTCTGTATTTTTTCCTGTGAGGAATAACTAGCTTCAACATCTTCTAGAATGTTTTTCCTATTTTGTTACAAAAGTGTAAGCAGAATAAAAGTAATTTTTAGGAGGTTGGGTTTAAAAGTTTTCACTAAATTTATTTTATTTTTTATTTATTTTTGAGATGAAGTCTCACTCTGTCGCCAGGCTGGAGTGCAGTGATAGAATCTTGGCTCACTGCAATCTCCGCCTCCTGGGTTCAAGCAATTCTCCTGCCTTAGTCTCCGAGTAGCTGGGACTACAGGCACACACCACCATGCCCAGCTAATTTTTTGTATTTTGGTAGAGACAGGGTTTCACCATGTTGGCCAGAATGGTCTCAATCTCCTGACCTCATGATCTGCCTGCCTCAGCCTCCCGAAGTACTAGGATTAAGGGCGTGAGCCACCACTCCCAGCCAAATTTATTCTTTAAATGAGTAAGTCTAGCTAAAGGTGACAAGGCTAAATACAGAAATGCACAAGTAAAAAGAAATGAACTTGGGAATATATAGTGAGAAGACAAGTTTCTCACTGGCCATTCATTTACCAGCTTGCAACACACTGCAACTATTTTTCCTATTTGATAATTAGATAATTTCCTATTTGATAGTTTGTTGATAACTGGGAATGAGTTAAAGAAATAGAAGAAACCAAAAGGGAGAAAGTTTAAAGTCTGTGAGTGAGGTGGCAAAAGAGTTGAAAATAAAGTAAATGCTTCTCGAGAAAGCAAGTAAAAGGGGGCATGAAGAATTCCACTATAAATCAAGTTAAGTGTGCTTAGACATCACAACTACATTACTCTAAGTGCTACCTTTTCTTGATGAACAAACTGCAAGTAAGTGATCTTTAGTCCCCAAACCTAACTAACTGTGCAAACTGTTGAAACATCCTGTAACAGAATTGATCAAGGCCACTTAAAACTGCTTCATTTTGATGGTACCTTGTGATAAAATCACGAGCCAACTGTGAAAGACTATCTACCAGGCCCGCCTTTTCAAAAACTAAACGTTATTGGGTGTGGTTGGTTGATTCTGAAAGGAGAAACTACAGTAATTCCTGGTAGCTTTGACAACACCTTTAATGATAAAGAAATGTGTTTAACATGCATCTCTCATGTTCACTATGGTAAAGTTTATCAGTTTAACTCTTTGCAAACAAGCAAGAGATCCTGCAAGCAGGAAGCTTTTCTGTGGAACTCCTGACGCAACACAAACCATAACAGTTACTGCAAAGCTTAATGCAAACCCTCTAGAGTCCACGTTGACAAATTCTTTAACAAGCCCTGTGGTTACAGGGAAGCTGGTTTCACTCTGACTCACTCCTGCTCAAACAGTTTACTGGAAATGAAGGGGAGGGGGAATTTTCAGAGAAGTCATGTGATGGCCAGACAAACCACAACCAGTAAAGGTTCAACAGAGTCAAAAACAGGTCCCAGCAACAACTGACACCCGGAGTGTTCAAATGGTATTCAAGTGTATGAAAATGTGTCCTGTTTGGTTTCAGATAATCTATGCCATAAACTCTTTCACAAATCTGTATACGGAAAAACTTCACAACAGGAAAAACCAGCAGGCATTGACATGGTGTAGGCAACTGCAACTGCAAACACTTCACAGGAAAATGTGCTTAAAAGAGAACAGCCTTAGTGGAATGTCAAAGCACTTTCGTGAGTATCTTATCAGCTGCTTTCCATAGTCTCTTTAAACTCAAATGATCAAACACATATTCTATCATTATCAAAAGAATCCTTCACTTTGGCTGGTCTGAGTGCAGTGGTGTTTACAACGAATTGATCACAACCAGTTACAGATTTCTTTGTTCCTTCTCCACTCCCACTGCTTCACTTGACTAGCCTTAAAAAAAAAAAAATCAAAACAAAACAATAAAATAAAAAGAATCCTTCACTTTGATCCTATACTTTGAAATGGATGTTCACTAGATACATGTCTGTTTTATTGTACTGCATTAAAAAAAGGCATTGGCCATAAGAATGAGAACTACCTGATAAACTTTTTTTTTGGTTTTGTATTTTCACTAGTAAAATAATGTAAATAACTTGAAATGTCTGAATAGGACAAAGATCCTGTTAAGCTAAAAAATAAGTTTTTTTTTCAGCCTTAAACAAATTTAATACAAATTTGTAAGGTAAAAGATACTAGTATTAAAATTAATTTGGGGATTTAGCCTCAATATACAGAGTAGGTAGCAATTATTAATTATTAATTACTTTAATTACTGTAGTCCTAAATAGAATCTAAAAATGTTCCCTTAAAATAAGATTAAATTCAGAAACTATAAAATAGCCTTGGGGGAAATACTCAACCTAAAATGGTCTGCAGACTCATGAACCATACTCAATACAAAGACAAGCTAATCAATATAAAAATAGTGGAAAAAACTGACATCCTGTTTTTTTTTTTTTTTTGAGGTGGAATTCACCCTGTTGCCCAGGCTGGAGTGCAGTGGTGCCATCTCAGCTCACTGCAACCTTCGCCTCCTGGGTTCAAGTGGTTTTCGTGCCTCAGCCTCCTGACTAGGTGGGATTACATGTGCCTGCCAACATGTCCAGCTAATTTTTGTATTTTTAGTAGATACAAGTTTTCACCATGTTGGCCAGGCTGGTCTCAAAACCCTGACCTCAAATGATCCACCTGCCTTGGCCTCCCAAAGTGCTGGGATTACAAGCACGAGCCACCATGCCTGGCCCTGATATTCTTTGAAAAGGCAAAGTTTTAAGACTTTAATATTTCTGACTAAATTTCAAATTTCCTATTCTGATAGCAATAAGAAGCAGTAGCAAATCTCACATAGTCAGCAACCTAACATTGAGAAAGAATCCAAGTAGCAGGTCATTAAAACAGATGGCATTTAGGAAAGTAAACTTATTCAAAAAATATTCTTGTAAGTAAATATGTACAACAACATTTCTACTCTATTGTGTAAGCTTTAAATACAAAAATACCACAACCGCTCCTAGACTCCTATTCTCCATTATTTCAGCAATACTGGCTGCCCTAAGTTTTCAGGATACATCATGCAAATAAATTCTTTTATTTTTAAAATTCTTTTATTCCTAATGTATTTTTAAATTTTCTTTTTGATTAAATAGCTTATAAAATAAACAAATTATCACAAGAATCTTCATTTGTTTCTAAAGTACAGAATTTTACAAAAGTTATTTTACTCAATGTGAATTAAAATTTGCAAGTCATTTAACTTGGTGTGTCTATCATATTATCTTCAGATGACAACTGCTCTCAGATGACTATTAAACTCAAAGATGCAAAACAGTTAAATCTTCCTTTGTAAAATGACTGGTGTTCAACTGCATTTTACATTTTGCAGCAAAATAAGGCTGAATATTAATGGATATGTTTCAAGTAATGCTATACTTTTCCTTCATTGCTATTTCATCATCTATTCAAAGTATCTACTGAATGAGTAATATGTGCAAGAGTAGGCAGGCATTCTTGAAAATAAACACATTTTTAAGGCCTCTTGTTAAGGAGTTTACAGACTCCGGCAAGATAAGAAAAGTCCATAAATAGTTTCAAAAGAAGGTAGAATGTGATAAGTGACACGACAAAGACATAGCTGGGATGCAATATTCAGAGACAATCTGAGAAGAGTGAAGGGGGTGAGGTAGGGGTAGGAAGGGAATCAAAAAATACTTCACAAAGAAGTACATAAATTGAAAGGTAAGAAAACTGAAAAAGTAGACATGCAGATGGGAAGAAATGACACACTAAGCAAAGTTATGAAAAAGAACAATACCCCATAGTGGTGGAGGAAAAAGTGAAATTATTCCAAATGATCAGACCAGTAATATTTAAACTTAAAAATTTCAAAGTTCTTTTATTAAAAGAAATCTCTCTGTCTCACACACACACACAATTTTTCATGGTGCATGGGTATTCTAGGAGCTTCCTTTCATTTCTTTTTTTTTTTAGACGGGAGTTTCGCTCTTGTTGCTCAGGCTGGAGTGTAATGGCGTGATCTTGGCTCGCTCACCGAGACCTCCGCCTGCTGGATTCAAGAGATTCTCCTGCCTCAGCTTCCTGAGTTGCTGGGATTACAGGCATGTGCCACTTTGTCCAGCTAATTTTTGTATTTTTAGTAGAGACAGGGTTTCTCCATGTTGGTCAGGCTGGTCTTGAACTCCCAACCTCAGTTGATTGCCCACATTGGCCTTCCAAAGTGCTGGGATTACAGGCATGAGCCACCATGCCCGGCCTATTCTAGTAGCTTCTTAAAGTTCAACTTGAAAATCATCCATGCAGAGGATAAAAAACTGTCACAGGGAAATTAGAATGAGTTGTAGGCTGGGGCCAAGTAAAGAAGAAAACTGGGTTAAATAATTTAGATTTCACTGGAGCCATCACAGATTTTTGAGCAGCAACATTCCATAAGTAGAGATATTTTTCAGAAAATTATTTTTGTTACTTTGTGGGAAAAGGTTGGGAGAAAAAACTAGTGAAGAGTAGACCTACTAGGAAGCCACTGGCAATATTCAAGTAACGGCTGATAAAGGCCTGAACCAGTAGTGGGAAGGGAGAAGAGAGGGCATATAAGATACTATGGAGACAGAATCAACAGGCCTTAAATAATTAATTACTGGATATGGGAGGAAAGGAGGAAGTCAGATGACTCAGATTTTGACCCAAAGCGATTGTTAGGATGGTGATAGCATTAACAGAAAACAGGAACAAAGAAGGAAAAGAAGATCATAAAGAGAATAATCAAACCTTGCATAAAATAGTCCACAAAGCACATAAACAACTATTCTAGACCTAACTTTTATAAATGATGCTAAAATTGCTCAAGGTCAGAGGAAGCTACATTCAGTCATGTCTACCTCTCACAGACATCTAGTGAAAACATGATAGAAAGCCAAGAGCAAAAGGAAGTCAGCTTAGTGGAAAAATACTGCCTAATCTCAACACTGTACTCACAAAAATAAAGCAGGTATCATAAGAAATCAGAATACAAATAAATGCTTTAATTGTCTTTTTTTTCCCCCTTAAAACATTTATAGTATGACATCCAACCATTAGTCAAGACTGGAATTTTAGCAAATAAAATTGTTTCCTAACAACAATTTCTTAGTAAAATCACATACACCCTTTAACCTAGTTAGACAGTACATGGCAAGACAATGAGAGCCAAAGCATATTTTTTTTTAATACTTTTTTGGCTGATAAACTTATTCTACTAAAGAGCTTTACCTTCAAGAATAAAAAAACATATTTTCTGACTCATTCTCATGCAGTCTTAAAATTTAAATTTCCACTCATAGTTACTGATTGATTTTACTTAATTTGCTGTTTCAGCTACAGTTGATCCAACTTTTCCATATTGTATTGCTTCTATCAAATTGGAGGTTTTACCAAATACACGTTATCTATGAGGAGATCTCAGCAACAAAGTCAGATACACTTTAAATCTTTGCTAAACTGATTACTGTGAGGATTTGTAAATCATAACCAAGAAGACACGACTAAAAAGATGCCAGTAAAGTTATAGCTTAGCAAATAAATAAGAACCTAGTATCTTTTTATATACCATTTCTAACTATTTACAAAAATATAATAGGAAAAAAGATCCAAATTAGAACAATAAAATTTATGACAAAACTAACATATTAAAATCACTTGGAAAATAGTGTTGGAACAATATACAATTAGTTAATTACCTAAGGAAAAAAGATTCCTACATCATATGTAAAAATATTTTCATAAAGACTTAAACATAACATAATAAAACCATAAAAGTACTAAAAGAAAATATAGGCCAGGCACAGTGGCTCAAGCCTGTAATCCCAGCACTTTGGGAGGCCGAAGCTGGCAGATCGCTTAAGGTTGGGAGTTCAAAACCAGCCCGGCTAACATGGTAAAACCCCATCTCTACTGAAAATACAAAAATTAGGCCAGGTGAGGGTGGCTCACGCCTATAATCCCAGCACTTTGGGAGGCTGAGGTGGGTGGATCACCTGAGGTCAGCAGTTCGAGACCAGCCTGGCCAACCTGGCGAAACCCCATCTCTACTAAAAATACAAAAAATTAGCCAGGTGTGGTGGCTCACGCCTGTAATCCCAGCACTTTGGGAGGCTGAGGTGGGCGGATCACGAAGTTAGGAGTTTGAGACCAGCCAGGCCAACATAGTGAAATCCCGTCTCTACTAAAAAAATAGGAAAAATTAGCTAAGTGTGGTGGTGGGCGCCTGTAATCCCAGCTACTGGGGAGGCTGAGGCAAGAAAATCATTTGAACCCAGGAGGTGGAGGTTGCAGTGAGCTGAGATTGTGCCACTGCACTCCAGCCTGGGTGACAGTGCTAGATTCCATCTCAAAAAAAAAAAAAAGAAAAATCAAATCAAAGCAAATATAGGAGAAAAAAACTAAAAAAACTTCACTTTTTATTTGATTAACCTGCATGAAAATATTGCTACATTATGCTACGGTAAGCACAGCACTAATATCATGCCTGGCTAATTTTTTGTATTTTTGGTATAGACAGGGTATCATCATGTTGGCCTGGCTGGTCTTGAACTCCTGACCTCAAGTTATCTGCCTGCCTTTGTCTTCCAATGTGCTGGAATTAGAGGCGTGGATCACTGCACCCAGCAAGAATATATTATTTCTGACAAGGAACATGAAACAGTATGTGCACATTTTGCTTACTTGATTTTTCAATAAAAATAAGCAAATATGAAATTAGGGACTAAGAAATGTATAGTTTATCCAAAAATAGTGATTATAATTATTGGCTTTACAAGATGAAAATAGCCAAACCTCATAACCAACATAAGTACTATGTGCAGTCTAGTTTCCACAACTCAAAGAAAAAGTGGAATTAGAGAAGATTCTCTCAAAAAGTAACTAATCAGGGACATTAAGAGATCAAAGGAAAAAATTTTTAACCCAATAATAGATAAAGATTGAGAAACGGTCAAAGTCTTCAAGAGCTCAAATTATGTAGATAAGATAAAGAATTCTTCATCAAATTATAGAATTGAGCTTTTAGATGGGAATAAACTTATAAAATTCATTATTTAAAATTCTAAAATCAGGCTGCGCATGGTGGCTCACGCCTACAATCCCAGCACTTTGGGAGGCAGCAGGTGGATCACCTGAGGTGGGTGGGTCACCCTTGGTGGCGCATGCCTGTAATCCCAGCTACTCGGGAGGCTGGGGCAGAAGAATCACTTGAACCCAGGAGGCATAAGTTGTGGTGAGCCGAGATCGCAGCACTGCACTCAAGCCCGGGCAACAACAGGGCAATTCCATCTCAAAAAAAAAAAGGGAAAAAAAAAAATCTAAAATCAAAACACTGCAAAGAATGAAATAAGTATTCTAGTCTGATATTCTAGCCCAAGTAGGGACTGCTATGGATGGGATCCTTGAGAGATATCACACAGAGACAAAGCGCTCATTGCATTCTGTGAGCAGTATGAATGACTTTGCTTAGTTTAAACCACTAAATATTGGGGTGACTTGTTACTAGTAACAGAGAACTGGAATACTTGTCCTAAAAATAACCCCAAAACATAGAAAACAGATACAAGAACTCAATCTTTCATGAAGTTAGCATTCATAAATGAAGACAGGACAAAGAGAAGAAATGATTAGATCTGAGAACATACAGGGGAGGGATATGGAAGAGAAGCAAAATGATTTGCCCCACAGAACTCCAAAAGAGCTCTTCAGCAGAACTGCCAGAAAAGGCTGGCATAGGGCTGAAAACAAGGAAGCTGCATAAGAATTGGACTCCCAGATCCCAACCCTACTTAGCACAGCCAGGCAACTCACTCACTCATATCAGTAGGAGACATAGTCACTAGACAAAAGTGAATGTTCTGGGCTCAGGACCTAATTGTGCTTGTGTTACTGCAGGTTTTCACAGATGGAACAGAAAGTGAGTTAAGCCACAGTCCACATACTAAATTGAGATCTCTAACCACTCTTCCCCAGCCTAGCTTTAGCATGTCAGCAGCAAGGCTGATACAGATGTTCCCTGACTTACAATGGTATGAAAGTGATATACATTCAGTACAAGCCATAGGTTGAATTTTGGATTTTGATCTTTTCCCAAGCTAGCGATATATGGTATCATACGCTCACACAATGCCAAGTAACAGCAGTGAGCCACACTCTCAGTAAGTCAGAGCATGTCTAAGGTAGGCTAGGCTAAGCTAAGTTATGACATCTCATAACACCATCATAGTTGAATATATCGTAAATCAAAAAAAGCATTGAATACATCTAACCTACCAAACATCATAGCTTAGCCTAGCCTACCTTAGACATGCTCTGGCTAACTGAGAGTGTGGCTCACTGTTGTTACCTGCCATTGTGTGAGCGTATGGTACCACATATTGCTAGCTTGGGAAAAGATCAAAATCCAAAATGCAACCTATGGCTTGTACTGAATGTGTATCACTTTCATACCATCGTAAACGTGAAAAAACATAAGTCGGACCATTGTAAGTCAGGGACTTATTGTAAAAAGTCGTAAGTCGAACCATTGTAAGTCTGTATTGCCTAGGCAAGAAATTGAAGAATTCATCATAGAGAAACTGAACTATCCCAAGAAAAGATCAACAGACACTGATATATGGAGTTTCTCAGCAAATATTAAGCCTGGATGCCACTTGACTGTATAATAGGGAAGCCTCACCATCACTACACCTGGCCTCTACACACATAGCTTCCATTTAGCTTTTCAGGGCCTTATTCTTTTTGTTGAGCCAGAGTCTCACTCTGTTGCTCAGGCTAGAGTGCAGTGGCACGATCTTGACTCACTGAAACCTATGCCTCCTAGGCTCAAGCAATTCTCCTGCCTCAGCCTCCCGAGTAGCTGGGATTACAGGTGTCCGCCACCATGCCCGGCTAATTTTTGTATTTTTAGTAGAGATAGGGTTTCAATATGTTGGCCAGGCTGGTCTCAAACTCCTGACCTCAGGTGATCTGCCTGCCTCAGCCTTCCAAAGTGCTGGGATTACAGGCATGAGCCACCTCACCCAGCCATTAAGTAAGTGCCTTATTCTTATATAAACAGACAAATAAGGATTATCAGGCTTTGAGAAAAGCCCTGAACTCCAAATGGAACAAACAGAAAAGCCTGAAAAATACATACAAATTGCTTTTTGAAAATAAATATGTAATAGCAGAAAAACATTTTGATATAAAAGTTAGAAGATAAACTTGGGAAATCTCATAGATAGTAAAATAAGATAAATATTAGAAGCAAAAAGATTTTAAAAATTAAAAGGATGGGCATAGGAGGCCTAATACTGAAGCAACTAGAATTCCAGGAAGCAAGAATAGAGACTAAAGAGGGAAAACTCTCACATAAAAAATACAAGAACGTTTACTAAAACTAAGGAACAAGTTTTCTGAGCATGTATCAGAATACATTTTATTTTATTTGTATATTTTTTTTTTTTTTAGACCGAATCTTGCTCTGTTGCCGAGGCTGGAGTACAGTGGCACGATCTTGGCTCACCGCAACCTCTACAAGCGATTTTCCTGCCTCAGATTCCCGAGTATCTGGGACTAAAGGCGCGTGCCACCATGCCCAGCTAATTTTTTTGTATTTTTAGTAGAGACAGGGTTGTACCATGTTGGCCAGGATGGTCTCGAACTCCTGACCTCAGGTGATCCACTCACCTTGGCCTCCCAAAGTGCTGGGATTACAGGCGTGAGCCACCGTGCCCAGCCCGGAATACATTTTAAGAAGACCTATACCTCAGAAAAGGAACCTAAAAGCTTCTAGAGAGAAAAAAACAAAACAAAACAAAAGTAGACTGTTTATAAAGAGGCCTCGAAAGGGCATCAGCCCCCTGGATAACAATATCAGAAACTTGAAGACAACTGAACAATGCCTTCCAAATTCTAAGTACAAAAAGTGATTTTAAACCTACAATCCTATATTTAATTAATTATGAATGAATAATATGCTAGTTTAGAATGTACAGTATCAAATTTTCCATTTACTCACCCTTTCTCAGAAAGCTACAGCAGAATATGTTCAAGCAAAATGAAAGCAAATCAAGAAAAGCAAACCAAGAAAGAGGAAGACAATAAATCTAAACCAAGTCAGAGGCAACTGTGCAGAAGGCCAACAGAACAGCAAGTACAGAATGGAGTGGGAGCATGGAGGGCTCCAGAGAGATGATTAGGAAATCGATATAATGGCCGGGCGTGGTGGCTCACGTCTGTAATCCAAGCACTTTGGAGGCCAAGGTGGGCGGATCACCTGAAGTCGGGAGTTCAAGACCAGCCTGACCAACATGGTGAAACCTCGTCTTTAAAAAAAAAAAAAAAGAAAAAAGAAAAGAAATTGATATAATTGTATATGTGTTACTAAGTGGAAAGTGGTATCAAGAGGTGTTTTTACAGAGCTGTTGGAGGGGAGAGAAGGCAAGCCAGAGATTTAAAGAGACAATGCTAATTTGAAAATGTTAATTCCAAGAAAATAAGCTTTAAAAAACAAAGAAGAAATAATCATAATATGTTAGTTGACTTAAGAGAGAACAACTCTCATATCCGTTTGGAATCCAAGTCATAGCATAAAAATTTACATCTGCAAGCCACCTTATACTTATTCCATTTCAACTTGCCGATTTCATACAGATAAAAAAAGAATTTTAGGAGTGTTAAATGACATACATTAGTTAGTGCCATCACTCAAAGAACTATCAGTTGTCACAAGTCTCACCCATCTACTTCTGTGGACAGACTGGTTTCAGTAATCAGAATATACCACTAATGCTGGCATTCTGAGTTTTGGTTCTACCTATAAGTATGTGAAATTTGGGAAGTAACAACTAGATGTACAGTTTTCTATAAAGCTAGAAGAATGGTACATTTCCAAACTCCTTCAGAGTTAACACAAGGGTCCTATTAGATACTGGATTTTTAAAATGCTAAAAATAATTTTTAAAGTTTATATTTGTAATAATTACTAATATTAATGTAAACATTGTGATGTCATGAGAGGCATAATATTTGGTTGGTGGATAAGGCAAAGCAGATACCAGGGCAACCTGCCTCTTTCCACGCAGAGCAGATGCTCATGGCTCTTTCATTTGTTTTATATTTGGCTATTCTAAATTCATATTTGAAAGTTTTGTATTTAATGAAAAACTATAACCATACTTGGTTGAATTCTATTTCATAATACCTTTTTTTTTTTTTTTTTTAGGTGGGGTCTCGCTCTGTTGTCCAGGGTAGAGTGCAGTAGGGCCAGTGCAGCTCACTGCAGCCTCGACCTTCTGGGCTCAAGCAATGCTCCTGTGTCAGCCTCCCAAGTAGCAGAGACTATGGAAATGCACCACCCCACGCAGCTAATTTTTTGTTTTTTGTAGAGGCGAGATCTTACCATGTTGCCCAGGATGGTCTTGAATTTCTGGCCTCAAGCAATCCTCCTGCCTCAGCCTCCCAAAGTTCTGGGTAATAATGCGTTTTTTAAAAGCCTATCTGACTTGAAGATGGAGACTCAATGTTTCAGCGTTCTTAGGAATTTTCCTGAGAACAAAACACTCTGTAGAGATAACTGAGACAGAGGCTGATACACAGATTGTGATTAGGTTAAAAAAAAAGGTCTCAGCCAATTATGTTATTACTTGCCTAGGCCTAGCATTTAGTATTTTTCTTTCCTCAAAGTTTAACTTGCCCATCTTGAGGACATTGTCTAGAATACTCCAGAGTAAAAAGTCACTAATCTGACTGAGGCAAAGGCAAATCTGAACAGCTGAATAGTTTGAATTGTTAAATATTATTCAAAAAGAAAGTTTAGGCCAGTTGTGGTGGCTCACTCCTGTAATCCCAGCACTTTGGGAGGCCAAAGTGGGAGGATTGCTTGAGCCCAGGAGTTTGAGGCCAGCCTGGGCAACATAGCAAGACCCTGTCGCCACGAAAAATAAAAATTAGCTGACCTTACTGGTACACACCTGTAGTCCAAGCTACTTGAGAGGTTGAGGCTGGGGGATAATAACTTTTTTTTTTTTTTTAAGAGGAAGTTTTGCTCTTGTTGCCCAGGCTGGAGTGCAATGACTGGCATAATCTCGGCTCACTGCAACCTCTGCCTCCCGGGTTCAAGTAATTCTCCTGTCTCAGCCTCCCGAGTGGCTGGGATTACAGGCATGCACCACTACACCTGGCTAATTTTTTGTCTTTTTAGTAGTGACCGGGTTTCGCCATGTTGGCCAGGCTAGTCTCGAACTCCGACCTTAGATGATCCACCTGCCTCAGCCTCCCAAAGTACTGGGATTACAGGCATTAGCCACTGCACCTGGACAACTTACTGTTTTTTGAGATAGTTCCATTCTGTTGCCCGGGCTGGAGTGCAGTGGCATGATTATGTCTCACTGCAATCTCTGCCTCCCAGGCTCAAGTGATCCTCCCACCTCAGCCTCCCAAGTAGCTGGGACTACAAGCATGTGCCACTAGGCCCAGCTAAGCTTTAAAAAATTTTTTTTGTAGAGACAAGGTCTCACTATTGCCCAGGCTGATCTCAAACTCCTGGGCTCATGTGATCTGTCCACCTCAGGCTCTCAAAGTGCTGGGATTACAGGCATGAGCTACCATGCCCGGCTGGAGACCAAGAATTTGAGGCTGCAGTAAGCTAAGATTGTATCACTGCACTCCAGGTTGGATGACAGAGTGAGACCCTGAATCAAAACAGCAACAAAAAAAAAAAAAAAAAAAAAGGAAGAAAGAAGCAAAGAAAGAAAGAAAAGGTTCTACTATTACTATTGTCAAATATACTACTACATATTGCTTACTAGTTTAAAGTTTTAGTAACTACTTAAGAATTTGATGTAATTCATGTATCCCCCTAGTAAACATTTCAGCAGCTCTGCACACTATGTGGAGTACAAGAATGAAGCTGCTTTCAAGGGGGGAAAGGGCCACTATAGAAATAGACATATAATTTCTTTTTTCTTTTAGAGACAGGGTCTGTTGCTTAGGCCGGAGTACAGTGGCACGATCATAGGTCACTTGCAGCCTCAAACTCTTGGACTTATACAATCTTCCTGTCTTGGGTTCTTAAACAATTCAGAAGTTCTATTATTTTGGACTCAGGGCCTGGTCCATCTATTTGTCTCCATCTATGCTGTCTCAGCAGTCAGCTTAGTAATACCTCCAAGCAAATAATGGAAAAAGTAAGTTTCAGCTCCTTAACATCATTGGCAACAGTAATTTACCCTGGTTTCTGACAAGGTGTTTTAGTGTAGTAAGAGTTGTCTTATTGTATTTTTCAATAATTTTCTATTTTAAATCGAGATTATCTTGTATATTTTGACCTTTCTAAATATTCTATCTCAAGTCATATATATTTTTTTGACTTTAGTAATTTTCTTCTTCAGAGTAACTTAACAATTTTACCTCAATAGCCTCTTTAGAAATAAGTAAAGTGTTCTATTTTCTACCCTCATTATTCTTACTTGTGCAGAGTCTGCATGTTCCAGCATCTCTTCAAATTCCTGATACTCTTCATCATCTGGCTCAGCACCTGAGAGGCGAGCTGCTCTGGCCATGAAATATGGAGGCAGCTCTCCGATTGCTGTACCGATACCCTAGGTGAAAAACCAAAATACTTACAATGAGGTTCTGCTTTCAACACAGTGACACTTAAGAGATCAAACCTATACTCTTCTGTAACACCAGAAGCATTTTGAGATGCAACATATTGAGAGAAAGCACACACGACACAATCAAAATAATGAGAGTTTGAATCCTGGCTCTAATTCTGACCTGTCTGATGCTTGGCAAGATAATACACATAACACCCTTAAAACAAGTCAGGCACAGTGGCACGCACCTGTAGTCATAGATACTCAGGATGCTGAGACGGGAAGATCACCTGAGCCCAGGAGTTTGAGGCTAGCCTGGGCAACATTGTGAGATTCCTGTCTATTAAAAAAAAAAATCTTGGCCGGGCGTGGTGGCTCATGCCTGCAATCTCAGCACTTTGGGTGGCCGAGATGGGTGGATCATTTGAGGCCAGGAGTTCAAGACCAGCTTGGCCAACATGGTGAAACCCCATCTCTATTTATATCTTTTTAAATTTTTTAAAAATATAAAAAGAAAAAAATGAAATAAAATAAAAATCTTGAGACAACACCTGGCGCATTGTAGACACTAGGTAAATTTTAGTTCTTGAGAATCACTACTTAAGAGTCTGTTAATTCTATCATTTGCCCCCTCCTTTCTGAGATTCAAATTATCCGGTAGTAAGAATTCACCAGGCCGGGTGTAGTGGCTCACGCCTGTAATCCAAGCACTTTGGAGGCCAAAGCAGGCGGATCACCTGAGGTCAGGAGTTCAAGACCAGCCTGACCAACATGGTGAAAACCCGTCTAAAAAAAAAAAAAGAATTCACCAGTGCCTGGGTGTGGTGGTTCATGCCTGCAATCCCAGCACTTTGGGAGGCTGAAGTGGGTGGAACACAAGGTCAAGAGATCGAGACCATCCTGGCCAACATGGTGAAACCCCGTCTCTACTAAAAGTACAAATATTAGATGGGCATGGTGGTGTGCACCTGTAGTCCCAGCTACTCAGGAGGCTGAAGCAGGAGAATCGTTTGAACTCAGGAGGCAGAGGTTGCAGTGAGCCGAGACCATGCCACTGTACTCCCGCCTGGTGACAGAGTAAGACTCCATCTCCAGAAAAAAAAAAAAATTCACCAGTATAATAAATGTTAGATAAAAATTCTCTAGGAAATCTTCTGGAATTTCAGTAGTTACTTTAATTTAAATACAACTTTTCTTCTGTTAAAACTTTTAACCAATTGTGGTCAGGAAGCCCTTTGAAAACTAAACATTAGGATAAATAATTTTTTTTGTTTTTTTCTTTTTTTGAGTTATAGTCTCGCTCTGTCGCCCAGGCTGGAGTGCAGTGGCGTGATCTCAGCTCACTGCAACCTCCGCTTCCCCGGTTCAAGCGATTCTCCTGCCTCAGCATCCCGAGTAGCTGGGACTACAGGCACCCGCCACCATGCCCAGCTAATTTTTGTATTTTTTTAGTAGAGACAGAGTTTCACCATGTTGGCCAGGATGGTCTCGATCTCCTGACTTCCCGATCCACCCGCCTCCGCCTCCGAAAGTGCTGGGATTATGGGTGTGAGCCAATGTGCCCGGCGAGTAAGTTTTCACTACAGGAAAAATGTTTATTTCCTCATGACATTGCATGACTCCTATTGCACTCACTTGGTGGACATTTTCTTTTACTTTAGAGATAGTATCTCTGTCACCAGGATGAAGTGCAGTTGCACAATCATAGCTCACTGCAGCTTCAACCTCCCAGGCATAAGTGATCCTCCCACCTCAGCCTCCCGAATAGCTGGAACTATAGGCATATGCTACCATGCTCAACTAGTATTTTTTTTTTCCTTGAGACAGACTCTCACTTTGTTAACCAGGCTGGAGTGCAGTGGTGTGATCTCAGCTCACTGCAACATCTGCTGCCTGGGTTCAAGCGATTCTCCTGCCTTAGCCTCCCCAGCAGCTGGGATTACAGGCACCTACCACTGCACTTGGCTAATTTTTGTATTTTTAGTAGAGGCAGGGTTTCACCATCTTGGTCAGGCTGGTCTCGAACTCCTGACTTGTGATCCACCCGCACTGACCTCCCAAAGTGCTGGGATTATAGGAGTGAGCCACTGCACCTGGCTGCTCAGCTAGTTTTAAAAAAATTTTTTTGTGGAGACCAGGTCTTGCTATGTTGCCAGGGCTGGTCTCGAACTCTTGGGCTCAAGTGATTCTCCCGTCTCTCCCAAAGTGCTGGGATTGTAGGCATGAGCCATTGTGCCCGGCCAGGATTTGTTTTCTCTCTCTCTTTTTTTTTTTTGGAAAAAAAAAAAAGAAGAGAAATGAGGTCGGCCAGGTGCGGTGGCTCATGCCTGTAATCCCAGCACTTTGGGAGGTCAGTGCAGGTGGATCACAAGTCAGGAGTTCAAGACCAAGATGGTGAAACCCCGCCTCTACCAAAAATACAAAAATTAGCCAGGCGTGGTGGCGCATGCCTGTAGTCCCAGCTATTCGGGAGGCTGAGGCTGGAGAATCGCTTGAACCCAGGTTGCAGTGAGCCAAGATAGCACTATTGCATTCCAGTCTGGGCAACAGAGCAAGACTTGGTCAAAAAAAAAGAAAAATTGGTATAATAAAGATCAACTATCTATCCTTTTCTGATATAAACTATATCTCAGGGTAACTAAATTACTGACAAGGAAAAGTTTTCCTTGCAGTTGCTCATGCCTGTAATCCCAGCATTTTGGGAGGCTGAGACAGGTAGATCACAAGGTCAGGAGTTCAAGACCAGCCTGGCCAACATGGTGAAACCCTGTCTCTACTAAAAATACAAAAATTAGCCAGGCATGGTGGCACATGCCTGTAATCCCAGCTACTCAGGAGGCTTAGGCAAGAGAATCACTTGAACCCAGGAAGGCGGAGGTTGCAGTGCCAAGATCACCCCACTGCACTGTAGTCTGGGTGACAGAGCGAGACTCTATCTCAACAACAACAACAAAAAGTGTTATTTCAGGCCTGGTACAGTGGCTCATGCCTATAATACCGGCCTGGGCAACACAGCAAAACCCTCCGTCTACAAAAAAATTAGCTTGGCATGGTAGTTTGTGCCTTTAGTCCCAGCTATTCACGAGGCTGAGGTGGGAGGACTGCTTGAGCCTGGGAGGTCAAGGCTGCAGTGAGCTGTGACTGTGCCACTGCACTCCAGCCTGGGTGACAGAGTAAGACCCTGTCTCCCGTTAATAAGTAAAAAAATAAAATAATATAAAAATGTAACTGGGATACTAATATTTTATAACCTCTAATAAAATAATGGACTTATATAATAAAAAAATCACCCATGGTGCTAGTATCACAAAAAGGAAGGACAAAAAAACATTGTATTTCATGACAGAAATACACAAGGCTATGAAGTGTACTCCTATTTACAAAAAAAACACAATTTATCAACTCAAAGGAAACAGAAGGAACAAAGCGACATGTTTGAATTATACTCATTAGAATTTAATCAGTAAAATTCAGACCGTTGGAAACTATTTGACAATTTCTTCAGCTTAAATTTGAGAAGAAATAATATAATCAGAAAAATTTGAACACGAATTGGATAACGAATTTTAAGAGACTAACATAGTTTCTTTTAGGTGTGATAATGGTTTTTAGGCCCCCAAGGCTGATATATTTACAGATGATGTGTGACATGCTATCTGGGATCTTCTTCAAGATAATTGAGAACAGAATGAGAAAGGGTATAGATACAACAGTATTAACTATTAATATTAGCTGAAGTTGAGTGAAAGTATATTAAATTCATTTTATAATTCTCTGCACTTTTGAAAATTTTTCCACAGAAAAAAGTAGGACAGAAGTGTAACATTTTACTCAAAACATGAACATGAACTTCTACTAAGTTCAAATGTAAAGTTCAAATGAAATCACTTGAACATGGGAGGCGGAGGTTGCAGTGAGCCGAGATCATGTCACTGCACTCCAGCCTGGGCAACAGAGTGAGACTACGTCTCAAAAAAAAAAAAATTGCTTCTTTATGGAACTCTTTCCTGAATTTCAGATGACAGCAAATTCTAGTGCTATACCATAGATTTCTCCCTCACAGCACTAATCACAGTTTGTATTTATATATACATTTTTCCATAATTATTACCCCCGCCCCATGTAGAATATAATGCTCAATAAGGGTAGAGACTTTCAAGTTCTGTTCACCCTGAGCCCCTGGTGCTTAGATGCTTAATAACTATTTGTAGAATTCAAAAATGAAACGATAATTTGAGAAGCCTTGCACTGGTGAAAGAGTTAAACTGCAGAAGTTCAAAAAGATGCCAAACACACTGTAAGAGGTGCCTTACTGATAAAACTGGATGGGCACAGTGGCTCACGTCTATAATCCCAGCACTTTGGGAGGCCAAGGCAGGCAGAGGTCAAGAGATTGAGACCATCCTGGCCAACATGGTGAAACCCCGTCTCTACTAAAAACATAAAAAATTAGCCGGGCATGGTGGTGCATGCCTGTAGTCTCAGCTACTTGTGAGGCTGAGGCAGGAGAATTGCTTGAAACCGGAAAACAGAAATTGTAGTGAGTCGGGATCATGCCACTGTACTCCAGCCTGGTGATAGAGTGAGACTCAGTCTCAAAAAAAAAAAAAAAAAAAAAAAGAAAAAACTAATAATTTGTTTTAAGTGCTCCAAAGAACTATGGGAACAAGGTGAAACTGAGAGTGAGCTTATCTTATAACAACTATGTATATTAATTATTTTGCTGATTCAATATAATGATAGTGCAGTCTGTAAAGATGCAATCCTTCCACTTTGGCCTTCAGAGTAGCTGAGACTACAGGCTTGCTCATGCCATTTCCAGCTAATTAACAAATTTTTTGTAGAGATGGGGTATCACTATATTGCACAGGTTGGTGTCTTCGATGCATTTTGAATTAATTCTTATATATGTTATAAGGTAAGGGTCCAACTTCATTCCTTTGCATGTGGATATTCAGTTTTATTCAGTTTTCCCAGTACCCCCTTTTTTTTTTTTCTTTGAGACAGAGTTTTGCTCTGTCACCCAGGCTGGAGTGCAATGACGCAGTCTCAGCTCACTGCAACCTCTGCCTCCTGGGTTCAAGCCATTCTCCTGCCTCAGCATCCCAAGTAGCTGCAATTACAGGTGCCCACCACCATGTCCAACTAATTTTTGTATTTTTAGTAGAGACAGGGTTTCATCATGTTGGCCAGGCTGGTCTCGAACTCCTGACCTCAGCTGATCCACCAGCCTCGGCTTCCCAAAGTGCTGGGAATACAGGCATGAGCCACTATACCTGGCCCCCAGCACCATTTGTTGAAGACTGTGCTTGTAAATGTTGAGAAGAATATTAACAAATTTAAACATAACTTGGTGTGTGCTATATTTTTGATATGACAAGACAGTTACAAAGAAGGAAAGAAGAGCACACATTTGACGTATTAATCAGTACATTCCTATACTACGTCTAAAACTTTTTAAAAAATTGATCAATTAATTTCTTTGAGATGGAGTCGCAGTCTGTTGCACAGGCTGAAGTGCAGAAGTGCAATCTTGGCTCACTGCAACCCATGTCTCCCAGGTTCAAGTGATTCTCCTGCCTCAGCCTCCCAAGTCGCTGAGAATACAGGTGTGAGCCACCATGCCCAGCTAATTTTTTGTATTTTTAGTAGAGATGGGGTTTCACCATGTTGGCCATGCTGGTGTCAAACCCCTGATCTCAAGTGATCCACCCACCTCGGTCTCCCAAAGTGCTGGGATTACAGGAGTTAGTAGCCACAATGCCCAGCCCTATGTGCAAAACTTAATGCTGATTACTGTGATGCTAATACATTTAAGGTATATTTTATCTTTTTAGGATCCTAAATATTATTTGGTGAAGAAAGCCACCACACCAGCCAAGTTAACTAATTTAAAGCACATATGAAGACAGACCTAATAAGCCTATAGACAATACACACTATGGAAATTTGTAAGAGGCAGTTATCATGGCCAGCTGAGATAGCGGTTTTCATTTGTTGGCCTTAACGTTAATTCAGCAATGTAAATAATTTTTGAAAGAACAAAAGTATAATATTAAGAAAAAAAGGACAAATTGATATACAAAGTCCTTTTTCTA
Source organism: Alouatta caraya (assembly GCA_963575295.1). Classification (NCBI taxonomy): domain Eukaryota; kingdom Metazoa; phylum Chordata; class Mammalia; order Primates; family Atelidae; genus Alouatta; species Alouatta caraya. Next base: position 29,375 of record CAUYUD010016558.1, read on the forward strand.
GTATGTTTCAAGTATCTTCTGTTATTCAAACATTTTTTTCATCAAAAGACTAATGTCGTCAAATTTATAAAACATATGCAACTAGTATAATAAATTTGTTTCCAGAGTTTATAAAAGAGCAACAGGAAACAAGACAATTTTTCCTGTCTTTCATATTCAACAAATTCAACACTATGGGATTTCCTTTATAATTCTTTTAAAGCAAAACATAATTGCTAACACTTACTGTGTTTCAAAACTCTGCTGCTTCTGAGGGTATGGTATTCACGCTAATGTTAATGAGTTAAGATTTGTAAATGATATGTTCCATAATCTTTGATTTCCTAAGAAATTGTTAGTGGGAAAAAAATTACAGGAACATAACAAATCCAAATCAGTTAAAAAAATAACTCAAATGGCAACAGAAGTCTTTAACCTCAATAATGGATACCTGAATACATTTGGGCATACAGCAAAAAAGAAAAAAAAATTGTGTGGATCAGAATCCATCCACCACTGAACATGCTGTCTAAAGAATTCTGTAAAATAAACAAGAAAATCACAAAAAGAATAACTGGAACAACTGAAAGTAAAATTGCCATATACAATCATACAGCCTGATACTTTCACTATAATAAGGTTTGGTTTATATTAAGAAATATCTGACCTTACTTTAGTTAGCATATAATAACTCAGAAATGAAATGAGTCCTCTAAGAACATAGTATTTTGTTGTTGTTGAGATGGAGATTTGCTCCGCTGCCCAGGCTGGAGGGCAGTGGTGGGTCTCAGCTCACTGCAACCCTATCTCCTGGGTTCAAATGATTCTCATGGCTGGGATTACAAGTCCACACCACCACAGCTGGCTAATTTGTGTATTTTTAGTAGAGATGGGGTTTCACCATGTTGACCAGGCTGGTCTCGAACTCCTGGCCTCCAGTGATCTGCCCGCCTTGGCCACTCAAAGTGCTGAGATTACAGGGATAAGCCACCATGCCTGGGCAGAACACAGAATTTTAATCTAAAAGTAGACATGTGCTCACTTCAGCAGCACATATACTAAAAAATTGGAACGATACAGAGAACATTAGTATGGCCCCTGCACAAGGATGACATGCAAATTCGTGAAGTGTTCCATAAAGAAAAAAAAAAGTAAGACATATGACATTTACCAATCTAATATTTATATATAACTATATATTAACAATCTAATATTTATATATATTTTATATAACTCTTAGATAAGTTCTAAGAGTTTATCAGGTATAGCTATACTGGAAGAAGGCCAGGCGTGACGGCTCATGTCTATTATCTCAGCACTTTTGGGAGGCCGAAGGGGATGGATCACTTGAGGTCAAGAGTTCGAGACCAGCCTGGCCAGCATGGTGAAACCCCATCTCTACTAAAAATACAAAAAAATTAGCTGGGCATGGTGGCACATGCCTGTAGTCCCAGCTACCTGGGATGCTGAGGCAGGAGAATGGCTTAAACCTGGGAGATGGAGGTTGCAGTGAGTCAAGATTGCACCACTGCACTCCAGTCTGGGCAATAGAGCAAGACTCCATCTCAAAGAAAGAAAAAAAAAAAGAAATACTGGAACAAATTTTATAATGTAGTATACAGTTGATCCTTGAACAACATGGATCTGAATTGAGCCAGAGCAAGTTATTAAGTTTTTGGGAAGTCAGAAGTTATATGTGGATTTCCTACTGCACAGGGGGTTGGCACCCCTAACCCAGACATTGTTCAAGGCTCAACTGTAGTTCCATCATCTGTACTCCCTTTCCCTGCTGTAGTCTACTTGGTCTCAGTTGCTTTGTGATACATATGGTCCATGCCCTTCTTCTCAAGGTCATTCATGAATAGGAGATGCTCTAAAAGGTTTCTTTTGCCTTGGAAGTAGGTAGCTAGTTGCTTACTGAATCATTTACTGACAAGGAATATGTTTAGATTCCATTTCAATAAAGTACAACACACTATCAAGATGATGAGGTTAGTTTTAAACAAGTATGAAAATGCATATCTTACCCACATGCAGGCTTCAATCCTAACTTTCGAGATGATACTCCACAAAGAAATGGTTCCTTCAGGGCCCTCTTCATCTGGACAAATAATCTGATCAGGATAGGGTGGTTCAGGGAAATTAACTGAATTGCATTCATAAGCAGCTAATGTAACTGAGGCTATATGAGGACCCTATAAAACAAATACAAGAAACTTCTGATGAGAACTATTAAAAGATTATCAATACACATGCTATTTTAATAGTATATTAATTACTGTATTTTATAAGAAAAATCTTAGCTTTCAAAGAACAAAATAATTCAAAATAACTTCAAGATGCAGTTAGTAATATGAAGAAAATAATCCTTTCCAGAATCTCTTTCTGTTGACTTAAAAAAAAAAATCAGATTTATTGAGGTATAATTTACACATAATGAATCACTTGTTTGAGGTCTACATTTCAATTAGCTTTGACAAATACATTCAGTCATATGACCACATGATACAGAATATAGATATAGAATATTTCTATCACTGCAAAAATTATCCTTTGGCCAGGAATGGCAGCTCATGCCTATAATCCCAGCACTTTGGGAGGCTGAGGCAGGAGAACTGCTTGAAGCCAGGAGTTCAAGACCAGCCTGGGCTACAAAGCAAGACCTCATCTCTACAAAAAATTTAAAAATTAGCCATGCACTGTGACATGTGCCTGTAGTCCCAGCTACTCAGGAGGCTGAGGCAGAAGGATCACTTGAGCCCAGGTGTTGGAGGCTGCAGTGAGCTGTGATTGTGCCACTGCACTCCAGTGTGGAAAATGGAACAAGGCCCCATTCCTTACCAAAAACAAATCCCTTGGGTTCCTCTGTGGCTAATTCCCTCCCTCAAGTTCGAGTCCCTGGCAACCACTGATCTAATTACTTGCTTGACTTTTATAGTACCCACCTCACGTAACCTTTCACAGTGAGATCATAAAGCAAAAATATAACTGTGACAACAGTATCAATGAGTTTTACACAACGGTTCCTAACACCACAAGATGAGGTGTCCGCATACTAGGGATTTGGTCGAAATGTAAGTTCCTGGGTCCCTTAAGCACAGATTGACAGATGCCTCTAGCATACAGTAACTAGTAGCCATCAGCTATTCTGAAGAGAAATACTTTATTTGTAGAATAAATTTACTTACACATAAGATTTTATTACTAACTATATTGTACATTTCTGAATATTTCTGAATCTAAAGGTGTTTATTAAAGATTTCTCCAATAATTTTTCCATAAATGAGTTAGTCCTAAAGAAAAGTAAGTGGGCTCTGTATATAAGAAAAGTATTTTGAGAAAACATCATGAAAGAATTTGTGGTGCAAAGTACATAAAATCTAGTGATAATAAAATGAAGACATTCTACTATCAAGATAAAATTTTGTTTCATGTTAATATAAAATACAAAATTGTTCACACATCTGTGATATTTATCTCTAAACAGAATAGGCATTTTCTGTTAATAACTAAAAAAGAGAATGAAATCCTTAGCACTGAATCAGTTAATTATCAGTTTTTTCTGGATCAAAAAAACCTATGTGAAATTTTAGTCTTTCTTTCTCTTTTGAGAAACTTTTAGTTCTTGGAAATGAGGAAATATTAAAGTTTTAAAATAATTATAGAAGATTTTGAAGAGAATGCTTTGATTACTTAGGTTTTTGAAAACTTATGATTAATCATGAAATCTATAATTGCTTCTTTAAACACTATGTGCACAAAAGAGATTTCACAGCTGGGGGGAAAAAGAATTATTTTGTGATACTACAAAAAAGCCCCAAAGTGTGTGATACTCAGAATGACTACATAATTCATGAAACATTTCTCCCCATACAATTATAGCTATCAGATGCAATTAAGAAAGAAAAAAAAAAAAAAAAAAAAAGAAACCACCTTTAACTTTTACCTTTACTGTTAGAAAATACAAAAGAGACTTATGAATGCCAGTAAGTGAAATAGAAGAAAATTTAAGAATTTGTCCATGCTGTCCCCATGTAACTGTCCTCTTTGGCTATAGGTACAGTCTATAGGACTTAGAAATGAATTTCAAGTTAACAAAAATAAAACTTCCCTGGGTGCTAAAATAATGAGATTTCCGGGATATATAGGAAAGAAAAAGTTGTATTTGCATTCCAAAAATGTAAAAAATGTATCCTAACAGATTAAATACATTATCTAATAAAATAAAAGTTCTTCATAATTTTTAGTGATTCTGAAAAGGGAAATTTTCAACAATCTAATTTGAGAATGTTTTCTTGAGTCTCTGATTTGAGAATTCTTTTTTCTAAAGAAGTCTGTTCATTCACTCAATTGGACTGACATATATTTTCCATAACCACACTAATAAGTCATGATTACTTAGCTTTTGAGGCAGATGTGGTGGTTCCCAGACAAATGAACATTAACAACTCAGTTTCTTGTCCTTTGTTCATTCTCAAGAGCCTGTCTCAGCAATACCTTGACATTTTAGTTTAAACTATACTAAGTGATAGGAAATCTCACAAGTTCTATTCAACATTATAGCTTAATAGTTACACATAATTCAAACTATTTTTAAAGTATATTTTCTAAAAAGCACAAGTCACACTACAATGTAGCAAATATGAATCACATTTTTAACCATACTAGACAAAGAAACAAAAGGGTAAAGACTCAAACAGCTACAGCATTATTTGAAAAGCCTAACTGGATAAAACCCACCACAGGGTACAAAATTTATACATTTACTGAGCAGCAGGTTCCAGCTGGTTAGGGATCCTGGTGTGTGGGTGAAGGTTTTCTGCCTCATGGCCGGATGACATAATGGATACTAGACTTTCATTTATATATATATATATATAATTTATTTATTTAAAAATAGATATGGGTTTCACCATGTTGGCCAAGCTGTTCTCAAACTCCTGGCCTCATGATCCACCCACCTTGGCCTCCCAAAGTGCTGGGATTACAGGCCTGAGCCACTGCGCCCGGCCTAGACTTTCATTTCTATAGCAAACAATTAGAAAACTGGACAAAATAGGTGGAACAATTCTTTCTAGACACTGTACTACAGGTAGTACAGGGCTTGGATTACTGAGAGAAGGGATAAAAATGAAGAAACCATACATTGACTCTGGCTTCTTGTCTGTAGACACATTCCACGTCTGCCAAAAATTCCACGGTCAAAAGAGGAAGAGCCCAAACAAAGCATGTTGTTCCTGCTGAGTTGAGAATGAGACTGGGGTTCAGGAGTTCAGGATTCAGGGAGGCTGAGGCAGGCAGAATTTATGAGTCAGTATACCAGAAAAGAGAAAGCTACACAGAGAGAAAGAACTCTAGAAATCTGAACAGGGGTCTTCTATAGACTATGGCACACTAAGCTGCACTGCATGTTAAGGTGAGACCACAAATCCAGGCAAAGAACTACTGGGAAAAGAATAATTACTGGGGATTTGTAAACTGACCAATTCCCAGAGTTCACACAGGCCTGGGAAACATTTGTGATTAACCAGCTAGAGTAGAGAGACTCAGCATTCAACCCAGAAAAGTCATGCCTTCGTAGGTAAGACCTTTCCCTCTGGTCCTAGAGTGAAAGCTACTCTAGTCTGACCCTAACAGGATCTATAACAAGACTTAAAAAAAAGTTCAAACTGAGGGTCGGGTGCAGTGGCTCACACCTGTAATCCCAGCACTTTGGGAGGCCAAGGCGGGTGGATCATGAAGTCAAGAGATTGAGACCATTCTGGTCAACATGGTGAAACCCCGTCACTACTAAAAATACAAAAAATTAGCTGGGCATGGTGATATGCAACTGTAGTCCCAGCTACTTGGGAGGCTGAGACAGGAGAACTGCTTGAAACCCGGGAGGTGGAGGTTGCAGTGAGCCAAGATTGCGCCCCTGCACTCCAGCTTGGTGCCTGACGACAGAGTGAGACTCTGTCTCAAAAAAAACAAAACAAAACAAAACAAAACCAAAAACCAAAGATCAAGCTGATGCTGATGCCCTTTTCAGCCTCAGCCTGCCTGCACCCGGGTGAATTAAAAAAAAAAAAAAAAGATCAAGCTGATACATATGTAACTTAATTGCCCCCCCTCAACCTGCCTCCACATCAATGTTCTATAGAGGAAGACAACAAAATCAATACAACCAACAATTTAACACTATATACCTAGCATTCAATTAAAAATTACTAGCACTCAATATAACATTAGTAGACATGTGCAGCAGCAAAATATAACTCATAACCCAAAGAAATATTGCTCAATATTGCTCCAGATTTGATGAAAAATATCAACCCACAGATTTAAGAAACAACAAATCCAGTCAGGATGAACGCAAGAAAATAAAACGCACAGGCTGGGTGCGGTGGCTTACGCCTGTAATCCCAGCACTTTGGGAGGCTGAGGCGGGTGGATCACGAGGTCAAGAGATCGAGACCATCCTGGCCAACATGGTGAAACCCCATCTCTACTAAAAATTGCAGTGAGCTGAGATTGTGCCACAGCACTCCAGCCTGGTGACAGTGTGAGACTCCATCTTCTTTTTTTTTTGGAGACGGAGTCTCGCTCTCTCGCCCAGGCTGGAGTGCAGTGGCACAGTCTTGGCTCATTGCAAACTCTGCCTCCCAGGTTCAAGCGATTCTCCTGCCTCAACCACCCCAGTAGCTGGGATTACAGGCGCCTGGCACCACGCCCAATAAGTTTTGTATTTTTAGTAGAGATGGAGTTTCACTGTGTTGGCCAGGTTGGTCTCAAACTCCTAACCTCAAGTGATCTGCCTGCCTCGGCCTCTCAAAGTGCTGAGATTATAAGCGTGAGTCACCGTGCTTGGCCGAGACTCCATCTTAAAAAAAAAAAAGAAGAAGAAGAAGAAGAAAAGAAAACATATACTCAAACTGCTAAAAATCATCACAATCACATATTGAAATTGCTGTAACTCAGTAAGAGACAAAGTATTAAAAACAATCAGAGGAGATAAAAAATAGCACATCTACAGGGGATAAAAGGTCAGACTTTTCATCAGAAATGATGCAAACCAAAAGACATCAGAATTACTTCTTTAAAGCGTTGAAGAAAAAAAACTGAATCTGAGACCTAGGGAAAATACATTTAAAAAATATATATTTCAAAACAGTACCGTGGGTTTATGACATACAAGGAAGCAAAATGTATGAGAAGTAAAATGTATGACAACTAAAGCATAAATAATGAATTATGGGAGAAGGAAAATGAAGAACACTATTATAAGGTTGTTACATTATAGACAAAATGAGAAAATAATACTTGACTGTTCATTTTGTAAGTTAATGGAGCATACTGCAAACCTTAGGACCAACCACTAAATTTTTTTTTCTTTTTTTTTTTTTGAGAAAGGGTCCCATCATGTTCCCCAGGCCGGAGGGCAGTAGTGCGATCACAGCTCACTGGAGCCTTGACTGCCCAGGCTCATGTGATTCTACCTCAGCCTCCTAAGTAGCTGGGACCACAGGCATGTATCACTACACCCAGCTACACCACTAAAAATTTTAAAAGAAGTATAACAAACAAGCAAATAAATTCAATACCAAAAAGTTAAAAAAAAAAAAAAAATTAAAAAAAGCTCAGCCCAAAAGAAGGCAGAGAAAAAATAAAAAATAAAAAAATAGATATGACAAAGTTTGAGGGTAGACTTAGACCCAATCATATTGATAACTACATTAACTGCAAATGGACCAAACGTATGAATTCAGGCACAGACTGTCAGACTGGATTAGTACATGCTGTCTATACGAAATCCACTTTAAATATTAAGACCCAGAAAAGAAAGAGTAAAGAGAAGAGAAAAGAAAAACCATTAAAAAAATCCATAAGAAAGATAAAGTAGCTAAATTAATATTAGACAAAGTAGATTTAAGGACAGAGAATATTAACAGAGATTCACAGGAACATTTCATAATGACAAAAGGGCTAATTCTCAGGAAGCCAGACCAATTCTTAATGTGTATACACCCAATAACAGAGTGTGAACTACAATAGCAAAAATGGACAGAACTAAACAGAGAAATAAACACATCCCCAATTATAGCTGGAAAATTTAATTTAATTTTATTTATTTTGAGACTGAGTCTCAACTCTGTTGTCCAGCCTGGAATGTGATGGTGTGATCTCGGCTCACTGCAACCTCTGCCTCCCAGGTTGAAGCGATTCTTCTGCCTCAGCCTCCTGAGTAGCTGTGGTTACAGGCACCTGCCACCATGCCCAGCTAATTTTTGGTAGAGACAGGGCTTCACCATGTTGATCAGCTAGTCTCAAACTCCTGACCTCAGGTGATTCACCTGCCTCGGCCTCCCAAAGCACTGTGATTAGAGGTGTGAGCTACTGTGCCCAATCTGTTTGTTTTTTGAGACAGGGTCTCGCTCTGTCACCCAGTCTGGACTGCAGTGGCATGATCATGGCTCACTGCAGTCTGAACCTCCCAGGCTCAGGCGATCTTCCTGCCTCAGCCTCCTGAGTAGCTGGGACCACAGGTACAAGACACCACACCCAACGATTTTTTTTTTTTGAGACAGGGTCTCTCATTCCATCATTCAAACTGCAATGCAGTAGCAAGATCTTGGCTCACTGCAGCCTCAACCACTTGAGTTCAAATGATCCTCCCACCTCAGCCTCCTGGGTAGCTGGGACTACAGGTGTGCACCACCACGTCTGGCTAAGTTTTTTTATTTTTTGTAGAGACGGGGTTTTGCCTGTTGGTCTCTAACTCCTGGGCTCAACTGATCTACTTGCCTCAGTCTCTCAAAGTGGTGAGATTACAGTGTAAGCCAGAGTGCCCAGCCCAGCTAATTTTTTTTTTGTAGAACCAGGTCTCCCTGTGTTGCTTAAACTCTTGGGCTCAAGGGATTCTCCCACCAAGGCCTCCTAAAGTGCTGGGATTACTGGTGTGAGCTGCCACACCTGGCTCCAGCTAATTTTTCTATGTTTTTGTAGATATAGGATCTGCCTAGGTTGTCCAGGCTAGTCTCAAACTCGGTTCAAGGGATCCTCCTGCCTTGGCCTCCCAAAGCACTGGGATTAGAGGTAAGCCAACACACTTGGCACATACATCGCTGAAAACTTCAACACCTATATTTCATTAATTGATAGAACAACTACACTGATAATTATATGGGCACAGAAGACTTGAATAATATAGAAAATCCCATCCAACAAGGGCCAAATATATATTCTTTTCAAGTACACAAGGAACATTTGTGAAGACAGACCATATGCTGTGCTATAAAATGAGTTTGAACACATTTAAAAGGATGTGACTTGTGGCAAGGTAAACATCAATATAGGGAGTATTTCTTAAAGTGGCAAATAGGCCAGGCAGCGTGGCTCATGTCCGTATTCTCAGCACTTTGGGAGGCTAAGGCGGGAGAATTACTGGAGCCCAGGAGTTTGAGACCAGCCTGGGTAATATGGCAAGATCCTATTTCTCTTTTTTTTTTTTTTTTGAGACAGAGTCTCAGTCTGTCACCAGGTGCCAGGCTGGAGTGCAGTGGCGCAACCTCAGCTCACGGCAACCTCCGCCTCCTGGGTTCAAGCAATTCTTCTGCCTCAGCCTCCTGAGTAGCTGGGACTACAGGTGTGCGCCACCATGCCCAGCTAATTTTTTGTATTTTTAGTAGAGACAGGGTTTCACCACTGATCCTCGATCTCTTGACCTCGTGATAAGCCCACCACAGCCACCCAAAGTTTTGGGATTACAGGCGTTAGCCACCCCGCCCACAAAGATCCTATTTCTTAAAAAAAAAAAAAAAAAAAAAAAGTTAGCTGGGTCTGGTGGTGTGCATCTGTAATCCCTGTTATTTGGGAGGCTGAAATGAATGAAAGGACTGCTTGAACCTGGGAGGTCAAAGTTGCTGTGAGCTGAGATTGTGTCACTGCACTCCAACCTGGGCAACAGAATGAGACTCTGTCTCTAAAAAAAAAAAAGTTGCAAATAAAGGTCTTTTTATTTTTGGTAACTCAGGATAGTTATTCTAGATGAAGTCAAATCAACAAGATAGCTCGGTTATTTGCGACTTATTGGACATCTGGATTTGCTTCATTTCAAAGTTCCATATATCTACTCTCATGAGCTGTATTACATTATATTTTCCAAAGATTGGTAATGGAATAATTTTGCCTTGTCCAGGATAAAAGATGTAGTGCTTGGCTAGGCAAGAGTATGTCTGGGTGAGAGCAAACCATTCTTAGATCAAAGGGTAAGATTTCTAATAAGAGCAGATGTAGGTATTTGCCTGTGGAAAAAGATATTTTATCTTTTTAAAACTCTTTTTAGATAAGTTTAAAAAGTTACATTTCCATGATTTACATTCTTTCATGAGTTTTAGTCATTAGAAAAAAGCGAACTGAGATGATTCTATGTAATCGATTTTTACTCTAGCTTCAGGAATAATAATATACTACTAGTTCTTCTAATTAAGAGAAACTTAGAAATTTTTTTGTTGGCTGGGCGCAGTGGCTCACACCTGTAATCCCAGCACTTTGGGAGGCCGAGGCAGGTGGATCACTAGATCAAGAGATTGAGACCATCCTGGCCAACATGGTGAAACCCCATCTCTACTAAAAATACAAAAAATTAGCTGGGCATGGTGGCATGTGCCTGTAATCCCAGCTACTTGGGAGGCTGAGGCAGGAGAACTGCTTGAACCCGGGAGGCGAAGGTTGCAGTGAGCCCAGATCATGCCACTGTACTCCAGCCTGGCATTTGGCGATAGAACGAGACATTGTCTCAAAAAAAAAAAAAAAAAAAAAAAATTGTCCTAGAGGGAAAAATTATACAAAACCATATATATATATATATATATATATCTCCATCTTCATCTGGTAGTGAAGAGCTTTAAGTAGTTTTCTGACAATAATGTAGTATCTATGTAAGCCCAGAGAAATAAATCCTTGTATCACGAACACTAATTAGGGTCATAGTAAGAAAGGGGTGAATAATATGTTCACACCTTAATTTGTGAAAAAATCATATTAGTAAAATGATAAACAAGTATGGACGCTGCTGCTTAATTTTAAGTAAGTAAACCATTTTCTGGATTTTGAATTTTTCAAGTTCTTTGGATTTATACTATCTATAGCAGCTCATGATCTACTATAATTATACCTTCTTCATACATTTTGCAGCATTTAAAGGACTGAAAAGGTTATACTCATGTCTGTTTCATCAAGAAAAACAGTGTACCATCCAAAAGACCACAGACAGAATACTGTTGGGTTTACTTTAGGGTCTTTTCTTACAGAGACATCGTTTAAAAACGAAAGACCTAAAAATGGTCACATTAGTTAATTATTAGCCTAATTTAGGCAAGTATATTTATCAACCAAGATGAAGAATACAACATCAAACTGAGAATGCAGAATGTGTGTTGTGCGTGCGTATGAATATTTTTAAGGAAGACAAGCAGACAAAAGAGACAGACAGACATTCTTCCACTCTAGACGGCTCCCTCAGAACTGATAAAACATTCCTAAAGACTGGAGTTGTTTGCACAACATCTGTAATGTCAATTCATAGCCTAATCCATCATCTATACACAGAAGTAAAGTGAGATCCCAAAGGCAAAATTTCCAATTAGTTTTGTCTGGAAAGTTTAGGGCAAAGGTAATAAAATCAAGAATCCTATTCTGATTCACTGGGAAAACATTTATTTGCCACACTTCTTCACTAAGGAACAAAAGCAGTCAGTGGTTAGTCTGGAATGTGATTCATTAGGAATATCTGGGTGATAAATAAACAAAAGAAGATGACAAACTGGTTGTTTGTATGACTTGCAAAACCTTTGTTTTCTTTCAGAGGACTTCAGAAACCCTTTTGCAAACACAGGAATTCTCAGAATTTTTTTAATCGTTGTTTTTCTCATTTGAGTCAGAAAGCACAGTTATGGTCTACAGCAAATAATTCTAGAAGGCTAGAGTGGAAAATGTCGATTCCCAATGGGCACTGACAAGTTTAACCAGTGTTTACAGTCTTTTTGTGAAGAAGGTCCCAAGTTATGCCTCTGGTCTCTCTTCACAAAATGCAGTACAGGCTGGGAACAGCGTCTCATGCCTATAATCTTAATACTTTCAGAGGCCGAGGCAGGAGGATCACTTGAGCCCAGGAGTTTAAGACCAGCCTGAACAACACAGTGAGATCCCATCTCTACTAAGAAAAAAATATTAGCCCAGTGTGGTGGCATATCCGTGTAGTCCCAGTTACTTGGGAGGCTGAGATGGGATGATCACTCGAGTCCAGGAGTCCAAGGTTGCAATGAGCTATGATCGTGCCACTGAACTTCAGCCTGAGCAACAGAGCAAGACCCTGTCTCAAAACAAAAAACAAAAACAAAAACCAAAGAAACACACTGTCAAAAAGCAGTAACCTGGGCATGCATTAATGTGGATTTCAGTTTTCTAGATCTGTTGGTAAATTACTGTTGGTAACTTCTACTTCATCTCCTTTGTTTAACAAAAAACCTAATAATGCCTGTTACCCAGGTCATAGGGTAGAAATATGAGATTATACTATAAAAGTACAAGAATAAAATTGCTGGCCAAAACAAAAGAAATATAAACTGTATAGTATCAGTTCATGCTTCAAGTTATAAGGTACTGTCTTTGAAGCTATTTTTATTATATTGAATTAATCCATATTAAAAGGCATGTTTGACTGGGCACGGTGGCTCATGCTTATAATCCCAGCACTTTGGGAGGCCCAGGTGGGTGGATCACTTGAGGTCAGGAGTTCAAGACCAGCCTGGCCAACATGGTGAAACCCCGTGTCTACTAAAAATACAAAAAATTAGCCAGGTGTGGTGGCGTGCATCTGTAATCCCAACTACTCAGGAGGCTGAGGCAGTAGAATTGCTTGAACCCAAGAGATGGAAGTTGCAGTGAGTCCAGATCGCGCCATTGCACTCCAGCCTGGATGACAGAGTGAGTCACCATTACACACACACACACACACACACAAAGCATTTTCACCTTTGTTCTCTAGACCCACACAACTTTTGATCATACAGTTGATTTAAAGTTTCAGGTGAAATGGACTACATATTTATGAGATAGTTGTTAAAAAAAAAAGTGGGGCCAGTATAAATTGTTTAAAATGTATGCCTGACAATAAATTTAAGCTAAACTAAATCTTCTTGGCTTTAATTTACGCACACATTAATAAACTTAAGGGCAGGAAATTACCCAGTCTGTGCATACCCCCTCTGCTTGGCAAAAACCCAGCCCTATGTCCTGAAGACCTTGGTTTCTTTTTTTGATGTGGTGATGCTCAGCAGAGTTAATATATGAGTCATTCCCTAGGGAACGAAGGGGAGAAGAGCTTTCATGCCCTCATCAAACAAAAGGCAAATAGATTTTTTCTAAGAAGGGTCTGTTGGTCTTCCGGAAACAGCACTGAGTCACTGCATACTTATAGCCATAGTTATGAGGGTCTGGTATCAAGTCATACCAGAGCCTTAACTTCTGGCAATTCCTTCTTTTTTTTTTGTCTTAAAAGGAAGATAAACAAGTGAGCAATAAAGTAATACTCAGAAGTCAAGCTGAATTGATAGGGAAGAAGCTGGTTAACAATTTTTTTTTTTTTAAAGAATGATTCCACTTCATGGTATTAACAACTACTACAATATTTCACTTACTGAAACTATATCACTATTTTATTTCAACCCATATCAATGCAGTTTTCCAAGTAACATTTACTTTCAGCAATAGCCAATAGTTAAAAATTATCAGAAATGTCTATACCTAAGGAAAAAACAGCTTTTAAAAAGTTTTCTTGACATATACAGGTTAAAAAAAAAAAAAAAGAAAAGAAAAAGAAGTGCAGAATATTATACAGTACTTCTTCCTTAGGGTGCCATATACAGACAGGGTCATAAGTATGAGATGTCAGATTTTTTAAATGTATACTTTTTTTGTTTTCTTTTTACATTTTTTTTTTGTTTTTCTTTGTGCATTGACGTGCGCTGAGAGGTAAATGTACAATTTTAACACATTTTTTAGTAATGAAATAATCCCAAACGTTAAAGCAGAAACAGGCTGCTGAGTCTTACACAGGGGCACATGTCTCACAACTTTCTTTGTATCTAATTTATAACAAAGAGTCAGGTATTTTTTTCTATAAAAATGGTCATATTAAACAAATGGCTCACAGATATCATTCAAAGGTAACACCTTGATGTTACAGCTTCTAATAAAACCTGATCTATTCTACAATATAAATGAATAGTTCCCCGACTTTTCTACTTCCAAGTGAAAGTAGAACTCTAACACTTAAAACATGAGAAAAACCCTCCTACTTAAATCCTCAATTGTGAGGAAATCCAATAGTTAAAATATATGGCAAACAGAAAAATTGTAAAATATACTCAGCCTTCTACTCAGAGCCAAACATTTGAGTATCTTTTAAAATTATAAAATGATTGCTGATAGATTTTCTTTTCTTTACAGTTCTTTGTCTAGAAGCTGAGCTTGATTGAAAGGGGTAGAGGGCTTTGTGAAGCCTTTTGCCAGGAAACTGCTCCACCTAGTGTCAAAAGCTGTACATACATCACATTATATAAAAATAAACTGTAGCTGATGGACTCCTCCTTTGTTATTAAGAACAGTCTTTATAAATCTTCAATGTTACATACAGTTTACAAATGGCTCTTTAATCATCTTGTCTTGTATCTTGATTAATCATAATAATGTACATGCATATAAGGAGCATGTCCAGAATACATTTCTCATACCCAAGTACCAAAGTTCCTATTTTTGTTAACCTGGTTATTTACAGAATTATGAATCATATTTCTCTATTAGTGGGAAATAATTACAAGGTGGCTACTGAAATAATCCAATCACTTCTCCTAATTGTGTACAACCTAAACTTTTTTTTTATTTCTTGAGACGGGGTCTCACTCTGTTGTGCAGGTTAGAGTGCAGTGGTGCAATCACAGCCTCCTTAGTCCAAGCGATTCTCTAACCTCAGCCTCAACCTCCACCTGAATAGCTCGGACTACAGAAGCATGCCACCATACCTGGCTAATTAAAAAAATATATTTTTGGCCGGGCGCGGTGGCTCACGCCTGTAATCCCAGCACTTTGGGAGGCCGAGGCGGGTGGATCACGAGGTCAAGAGATCGAGACCATCCTGGTCAACATGGTGAAACCCCGTCTCTACTAAAAAAAAAAATACAAAAAAATTAGCTGGGCATGGTGGCACGTGCCTGTAGTCTCAGCTACTCGGGAGGCTGAGGCAGGAGAATTGCTTGAACCCAGGAGGCGGAGGTTGCGGTGAGCTGAGATTGTGCCATTGCACTCCAGCCAGGGTAACAAGAGCG